>JAVJIF010031324.1:0-203241 GCA_038442645.1 Agave tequilana | reverse complement strand
CTGGATGCCATAGGACTTCCTTTAGAGTCCCAGCGCCCGAAGGGCCAATATCGGCCGCATCACCTCCAGACTCCTCCGAGCGAGCAAAGGAACCAGCTGCACTCCATAAGTGAACAGGGGATCGTAGTGCTCCCCTTGCTCTCCAACTGCCTCAGCTCCTGCAACAAAAAGCAAATGATGAGTTATGTAAAGCGCGCTGAAGGCATATTAGATGGGACAATCTTACCAGTAGTCGGTTCAGCAACGACGGCTCAGCCACTAATAGAGCAGCAGAAGGAGGCGCCGTAGGGAGCTCGCCCTCCACCACAATGGTAGGAGTTGGCGACGGGGCTTCTTCGCCGACGACTTCCTACGGGATCCACTCCCACGCTTCCTTTTGAAGTGGACCTCAGAGTCCTCCCCCTCCACTTCTTCCACATGCTGTGGGGAGCTGTCCCCATTACACCAGACCGGCTTCATGAGCACCAGCTTTGTGGGCATCAGCCCCTTGTCTCTGCCTCGAAGCGAGGGCTCCCCGCATCAGAAGCCTCGCTGTCATCTACAGCGATGAACTTCCTCTATGCCAGGAACACGGACTCGTTTTGCCCTCTTTCTTATCCAAAGCCTTCTGCCTCATCCGATGAGAATCAACTTCACACCTGAACTATTGGCATTGAATCCAGGAGGCGTGGAATTCGAAGCTGCATACCATTGGCAGAAACACAGGGTCGTCCATAGGCCGGGATCCCTCAACGGCGTGCGTAGCCACGCTCCAGTGTCATCCGCGGTAAAGAACCGCCAAGCACGAGCCCCATCAATAAGGCTCCCCAGGAAAGCCAGGTCGGATTGGGGTTGCCCACATACAACTGGTCATACCCAAATTGGCGGGCGAACCGGCTCAGGATGTAGGGCTCCATGTAGCAGGTATCCCCACTCCTGTACAGCAAATGCGAGGGCCGGATACAGACCAGCCACTCGAAAATACCCCGACTCATGGGAGATCGACCTGACTCCTCATCATGGAATTCCTCGTTGTATCCTGCACCCCGCAGGCGAGGAAAACAACGGAACAGGCTATAAGCGTCATAACGACGCACTAACTTACGGGCCTCGGCCACATAAGTTTTCTGCCACAGACAGCCTTCAAAACGACGGAGAAGCGCCGTTTGAACGCCCTGCGGTGGGTTTCCCCAGCTCCAATCAAACCGGGACAGTGCAAGGCGAACCACGCCATCAAATAGGTGTACTGTAAACCTACCCTAGGATTGGGTCCGTCACAAGGCAGGACGGCACCCTTCCCTCGCCTTGACGCCATCGGCCTACAGAAAGCCTCCGTCAGTGCACGAAGGCCTCTGAATACAACATACCATGGCCGGAAGGAGACCCAGGCGGTGACCATGGACCAAGCGGACAGCAGGCAGCAGCACATTCGGGTGGACAATGTCACCTGAAGAAGAAGGCACGACACACTTCTTTAACCAGATGGTTAAGAATCCGGCCAGCAACGCCTTGCGAGACATAGGCCAACGGGCCTGATGGTGAAAGCTCCGAAGAACATCACCCTTCTCGAAAGGACCTCATCTTCTGTCACGACGATGTCCTTTTCAGCACGCACCTCCATCCTCGCCAAGATGTCTTCTTCAACAACTCCGCAATGAGCTGCCTCGGGCGCACTAGTCATATCCGGGAACAAGTAGTTCCCCCAGCTCTTCAAGCTCTTCGAGCTACCCTTACCACCAGTGGATGCTGGAACAAATGTGCAGGTGGCACATCAATTCCCGATATGTCTCAAGCAAAGCAGGCTCTTGCTTCTCCAAGAGAGCCAACTCCGCCTCACACGGAAAATACTCTTCATATGAAGAGACCCGAAGGGCAAAGCAGAGATCTCTCGCATCTCATGCAGGGCCATGCCCAATTCACCAACCGGGGTGAAGAAAGTCCCCGAGGCTGGGCAGTACAACTCAAGAATGGCGTAGAAGCACGCCACCTTCATCTCAATGCCGTAGCAGGTCGCCCTGACGGCCTCATAGAGGTTCAACCTCTCTAATTCCCCCTCAAAATGATTGAGGAAATAATTGGTCAACTCCGCCCACCATGACCTAGGAGGTGGACCCAACAAGAGCCCTGAAATCTGTGGCGGGGTAGTTCCCGTCAGCTTCGCAGAACTGAGTGCCGAAGGTCGGCGCCGCAGCTGGATTCTCTCCTACTGGAAGGTCCCGCGACACCTTCCCAGGGTATAGTCCCATTATGCTACGAGGATGGCCCGCCCTCGAGTAGCCGGACTGGAATGTCAACCTCCCGACACTTACAGACTCGGCGTTTAGGCTCACGCCCCACGCCATCTTCCGAGCCCGAGTCACGCTCGCGAAAGAAGACAAAGCGAAATGCCGCTTAGTAGACGGGAGATAGAATCTCTCGCCATCCAACTGGAAGATCACTGGCCTTCACCGGCCTGCAGCTGGCGATCGGGATCAGGTGCAGCATCCCCGAACATGAAGTCAGGCTTTTTGTAAGCCTGACGGTCGATATCTTCAAACGGAGCCGTAGTAAAAATGCTCCGCATGGCCTGCGGGCCACCGCTCTGAATGAGTGTATCCCGTACAAGGGAGCTCGGCTCACTGAACAAGGAAGCCTGCCCGATGAACTGCAAGCTGATGCTCCAGCCTACTCGACTGGTTACGCCAAATAGACTGTTCTGGAGGCCGGAGGCGTAATGTACTGCAAAAAAAAAAAAAAAAAAAAATGAACTATGATTAGTTCACCAATCAAATGGATGCGAAGACATAAAAATTCGCTAAGGCATAGCCTCGCCAGTAAGCAGGAACAGCGGGATAATAGCTTTGATAAAAAGCTTCGCTTCACAGATAAGACTGCATCTTTGCAGGAAGTGGCATAGCCCTAAGGGCTGACGTCATCAAAAGACGTTATGGTTAACAGTCACCCTTCGTGGCCACGACTGAAGGCACGCGATCCATATCCTGTCCTCAACAGGATGAAGATTGCCCAAGCAATGGCTTCCTATGGAAGCCCAAGAGAAGAACTGTTCAGTTCTTACTTCCCTGGTGCAAGCAAAATAGGGAAGTTAAGGGAAACGAGTTCCCTGATAAGGACAGATCATATTCGATCGTCCTAATAGCCGAGTATCGACTCCAAAGGATGAAGACCACTCTCTAATCAGATTGGAGAGTCTCTTACCAGCAATCGGTCGCTCAATGAACGGAGGAGGAGGGCCCTCCGCTGCAGAAGTCGCTGCTTCCTTTCCCGCTCGTCTCTTGGGCGCCATTGAAGAATTACAGGAGTTTTGAACTCTTGAAGATGAAGAAAAGGAAGAAGAAGAGTCAAGTACTCTGGAAAATTCAAAGAGAAATGATGATTTTCTCTCAGCCCGATCGGCTTTTATAGGCCAATCAGCGCCTAAATCGAGGCCTCAAAAAAGGGCACATGCCACCGTTTCGAATTAATTCGAAACAGTGCCCGAAGCGCCTGAGACGCTTTCCAAAAGCGACGGTTCAATCCCACTAAAGGGTTAACTCCGCACAAGAGCAAAGTGCGGACTCCGCGCAATCCTTCCAGGACTTAACCGAAAGGTTTGAATTAGCCCTCTAAAGAGGCACTGACATGACAGCCTCGCGAAGGTCATTTAAAGGAAGGGCTATGTCCTTAGCCCCGTGCGCAGTTTAGCCCAGCAATGGCCGAACTCTCAGTGAAGCAAGCAAAAAATCAAATGATCAGACAAAGAACTTTCATTGATTTAAAAGCAAGAGTACATTTGATATTACATCAAAGTTGTGTTTCATACAACACACCAAGTTGCCTAGCAAGGCCATTTGCATAAAAGGCATACAAGCAGTTTTATCTGCTTCCAGACCAGATCAACTGGACAAGAAAGGTCTTCCTCCTGCACAAGGCTGTAACCAGTTCTGCCACAAGGACACGGTCATTTTTCTCCACAAAATGGCAGATCTTACCAGGCCATTTTTGTTGAAGCCTGGCAATAAAAACCTATCGCCGCCAACACGATAGATCACGTATAATGGGAATCGGCAGTGATACCAGTGATCTAACAGGCGCGATGCCCACTTTCCCGAAGTGGATCGCCATCAAAGGCCACCAAAGTTGAAAGTCGGCAATGGTGCCGACAATCCCACAGGCGACGCCCATATCTTGAAGCGGATCCTCTCCGATAAAGGCGGCGGCCAGCCTCACCTCAGATCGAATCATCTCGGATAAGAGGCTGCCAACAGCCCTTGGGACGCGCACTCGCCGCCCCGAATTGTTCCTCCTGCTTAAAAGTAAAGCTTCAACCGGGAAGCATAAGGCAATTTCATGGTTTCTTCCATCAAGTTACCAGATTGGTAAGTACAGCTCACTGCAATACAAATTGAAACAAGTTAGCAGTTAAACACAGAAAGAGCTGCAAAAACATTAAGTCATATTCTTCAGCGGCTAAAGCAATCCGACTTCAGCAGAGGACAAGCTCCACCTGCACAGCAACCATGGGCTGGCTCAGCAAACACCAAGTCCTAGCCTCACCTATAAGGCAAAGTCAGACTGATCTTGTGAGAAACAGTCTCAACATTCGCCTATATGGCAAGACTGGCTCAACTATTGAAGAAGCCAGGTCCCAAGTCCTGCCTGCGCAGCGGACTTAACAAGCAACAATCTTCACCGATCGAGCCAAAATGATAGCTTCACAGAAAGCTATGATGAGATCTTTCTCTGCAGCAGCCAAGTGCAAGATGAGAATCAAGGGAAGCTAATCCCTGAAGTGAGCTGTCAAAGCTAAATCAAGGGAGAAGAGTTCCCTAAAAGCGGTGAAGTCTTTAAATGATCAAGACTTACTGGTCCTTGGCCGGTTAGACAACCAGAGTGGGTTTTCCCACTAATTCAGAGATCTGAGTATCTCTTTCACCAAGAGAAGGGAAGAAGAAAGGCAAGGCACTTCTCTTCAGAGGACCTCAAGTGTCCTATTTATAGGCCCATGGCCTGAGCGCAACCACCTCAAGCATGGAAGCACGAGCGCACTTAAGGCATTGATTGCGCCTTGATAACAGGGACGGTTCCCATTGGAACCGTACAAAGGAAGAAAACGTCTCCCTCATAAAAAGGCATTTATGGCGCCTTGAAGAAAGGGAGTATCCTCCCTTGGAAACGGGCGAATCGGAGAACATCTCTCTCGATTGGCGCAAAAGAAGGAATGATCCTCCTCGTAACCGCCCCATGGCAGTTGGCCTTGAAAGGCAACAGGAGTTCCAAAGCGAACTTATTTCTTGAAAGCCCAGATGCGGAGCTACCCCGACGCGAAGCAACTCGCGAACCAGTGCAATTCTTCGGCGAATTCATCCCAAAGCAGGATGAAGGCGAAGTTGAACTCAACCATCATGGCGACGTTCATACTCCACATACCATCACAGCAGTTCAAAGTGTTTCGGAGTCTGAGCTATTGCAGACTCTCGAAAACTTTGAAGGGGGTCTTGTTGACACTTAAAAAAAGACAAGATTCTCATTGGTCCGAACGATGTCTAAACTTGTTGACATTTATAAAAGACAAGTGACAGACGAGCTGAAGACCAGTTTTCACCCACCTCCAAGGGACAAGGAAGCAGTTTGGACTCCACTGATCCAGCAAGCAGAACAGTGAACCCGGATTGTTTCTAAACAGACCTCAGCAGGTCTAAAATGCTAGCATTTAGCATTACATTAGCCCAAGGAGATAGCCTCGTGTGAGAGGCTAACATCATCCAGAGCATCGCCAGGAAGCTAACTGACAGCTTCGCCGAAAAAGCCTCTTTTCGGACTTCGCCAGGAATTGCCTCTAGCTCCGCTATGAGCTTCAAAGCGGGCAACTCCGCCATCAGCCTGCTATGGTCAACCTTTGACCAATCAAATCTCCTGATGAGATCAGATCTAAGCTAATCAAATCCAATCGGATTCAAATATGGCAGGTGATTGCCGCAATCTCTTGACTCTCTTGAAACGAGTAAGAGGATCAGGGAAAATCCTTCAACGATATGGAAAGGATCATAACAAATCGGAAAGTTCAACCGACTTGCCATTTTCTAGCTCCGCGGAAGCTATCCTAGCCTCGCAGCAAGGCTACTTCCAGATTCAAAACAGATTCGGTTTCAATCTGTTTCCATATCTTCAAGGGGACGATTATACTCTTGCTCTCCCTATAAATAACCCGCCATGGGTACAAGGAGAAAAAAAAAAAAAAAAAAGAAAAGGGGGGGATCGCAGAGGAAGGAGCCATCAATCGCCTTCTGATCGCGAGAATCGATCAATCAACTTCTTCAACCGAGGCTTCTTCATAACGCACCGTGCGTTTTCAAATTCAGAGACCTTTTAGAGAATTGTTTTTCTATCTAGGGTGTTGATGCCCTATCATCGTTCTTCTTCTCAAGGAATCTCGGAACCAGGCGAGAAGGAATTCCTAATTGAAGGCGATTTTGAGAAGCAGCAAGAGGGTTCTACCAACCCTCTATTCTCTGATTCCCGGAACCAGGCGAGAAGGGAATCTCATCGCTCGCATCGTCAAAGGGACAAAGTGGTCGCGCGCTGACCAGACTCCTATCGGCACACTTCTCCAGAATCTCTGAGGAGATCTACTTGTAATCTTTTGAGAATACTTGTAATTTAGCTCCTCAAACTTTTATTTGTAAGTTTCCCCTTTTGCAAATTAATGGAAAACAATAACTCCAAAATATCTCTCCCCCTTTTAGTCATCAACAAAAAGGGTCAATGCCGCGGAAAATCGGGGTCCTCTAGGGAAGTAGGTGGCTGAGGTGGAGCAGGAGGAGGAGCCCATGCGGCGAACGGAGGGCAGGAAGCAGGAAGTGGTTGTGCACGACCACGAGGAAGAGGAGCCGGCCAATCAAATCTCTCGTAGATGTCATCGATACATGTTTGCATGTAGCGAATGGAATCACAAATATGGTTCAGATCATGTCCAAATGCTGCTCCAGCTGCTGAAAAGTTTGCGACCATCTCAGCTGACATCTGCTGGCGGTGCTCCCGAAGCTGAGTGGATATAGCTAGGTAGGGTCAAAAGGAGCAGAAGAGCCAGAGGAGGATTCAGGAACAACAGGAATGATAGGCTGCGGCTGAGGAGCAGGAGGACGCTCCTGAGCACGCATCCTCTTGAGGAGGGTGCTTTAATGTCAACTGACGGTTCAACTGACCGTTCAGTGGAGAGATCAAATCTTAGTTGCTTCAAGAGACGAGTAATAAGCATCCCAAGGGCAAGTACCGGTTTGGGACCAGAAGATGATCAGACATCATATAATCAATGATGAGTTTGAGAATATTAATTCTAATGCCTTTCAGAAGGCAATAGATCACAAGAGGAGCGGAACCCCTAGGTGACTATACTCTCCTAATTTTGACAGGAGGTTATAGAACACGATCTTAGCCAAGATTTGGGCGGTGAGAGTATAATACTTCACCTCCCATTCCTAACTAAGCCAGGGTTATCATCATCGTGAAGCAAAATTGAGGCGGTGTGGGCAGACTCACCATCAGGATATACAAAGTCATAAAGATCTACATTGTAAATGTCTACCCCCTCACAGGAGAGGTGTAGGAGACTTGCAAATTTTTTAAGGGAAATGTTTATGTCTCTACCCATGACTCTAGACCTGATATGATTTTGTTGGAATGACAGGTTAGAGTAAAAATAATGTACCAGTTCAGGATGAACAAGTTCTTTTATGGTAACAAAATTTTTGAGTGAACTGGAGCTTAGGATGTTTGCAAGATTGAGATGCTCAAAATCACTGAGCACCACAGTCTTACCAGAGATTGCATTTTTACTAGAAATTAGGGTGTACCTATGAGATGCATTCTGCGATACAAAAGGGTTGGATGAAGATTCAGGGGTTTCCTCTTCTCAGATCTGGACCTTTTTGACATGATGAATAATTAAATAGGATAAAGGTACAATAGTAGCACGAATTAAAGATGGATAAACAAGAATAATAGAGAAATTTTAAGAGATTGAGGAGAAATTTTGTTTATACCTCAAAATCCACAAGAAATCCCCGAAAAATAGCAAATCTGGAGCCTGAGAACGATTTCAACAGTTTTTATGGAAGAAATTTTGGGTTTGGAGGAGTTGAAGTGGGTTGGATTGGGTTTAAGAGGAGAAGAATAGAAGAGGGGAAGAAGAGATTCGGTGGAGAGAAGAGAGAATGAGAGAAATTTGGGGTTTTAGGGCTTTTATAAAACCGGGTAAACAGCAGCAAACCCGACTTCCGGTTGACCGCCCGGTCGACCGGCGCAAACCGAGAGCAATCTCGGTTTCAGTCGGTCGACCGGCTATGGGTTAAATTTTTTTGTTATTCTAGGTTATCTCGGTCGACCGCCCGGTCGACTGGGCCTATGACAGGCTAACTCGGTCGACCGTATTACCCCAAACTGTAAAATTTTTATTTTTTTATTATTTTTTAAAAAGGAAGTTTGTGACTAATATATATTTACTTGTAAAACATGAAAACATTGGTAAAATTATATTAGGCATGAAAAACACATAAAATTAAATTTTCATTTTATTTTATTTAATTTTAAAATTTTTTAAAAAATAATTAAGCAATAAATTTGAGATATTGAAGCCGAATGCCTCTTTAAGGGTTCTGAACTTCTCCTCGACATTCCTCTAGATAAGAGTTGAGGCGCACAATTGCTATCTCCATTTATTTGCATAATTTTGGTTAAATAATTTTTCATTTTTGACAATATTTGTATAGAAGCATTTATTAACCAAAAAGAAATCTTGATACATGGACAAACATACTATGGCTAGTATAGAAATAAAAGGCAAACTAAAAATACAATTTCAACTATAGTCAAGATACAAAGAAATGAGGATATGCAAATCTATATAAGTAAAGCATATTATCACAAAATAAACTTAGCAAATCTCATGCATGTACAAGTCTAGCTAAAAATAAAATCTTAAGTGGAGAAATTATCAAACCACGGGCAATCTCCAAAATAGGTGCCTCTTTGATAGCGATGCAAGCGATGATTTGTTCGTTAAGCTTTGATGCATCTACCACCCGGGCACCATCTCCCCCTAAGTCTTGGAGGAGGACGACGCACCTGTATCAATTAAGTTTGGCGCGTCCTTTGGTACCTAAATCTTTTTGTGTCTTATGGGGTAGTGTTTTCTCGAACCCAAATATTTTTGTTAGTCATGTTTCGTTTAGCGTAACAAAATTTTGCCAAATGGCCTTTGCGGCCAAAATGTGCACATGTATATATCTTTCCATACATAAATGCATGCGTGTGTGAGTGAGCATGTTTTTGTGAGTGTGCATGTGTGTTTGATGCATGAGGAGTGTGTTTCCTTTGGGTTTTTCCCTTAGGAAACATCGATACAAACATAGTCATGTCAAATGCATACTTTTTCAAAGTTGTATCTAAAACATCAATGCGTTTTTGAATGTCCAAAAATTCATTTTTATTACAAGAAATAATTGGGCTTTTGCCCTTATAAGTAGTTTTATATTTTTCAAAATCTATTTTCATTTCTCAAAAGATTTTGACAAATCATTTTTCTCATTCAAAATAATCTCATATTTATTCTTTAATAAATCATTTTTCTTTTTTAACTTTTTATTTTGAGCAATGAAAATTTCATATCTATTTTGTAATTCTTCAAAAAATTGAGCTAATTCATCCATAGTCAAATCTTTTCTTTTAAAGAGTTTTCTAGGTTTACCTCGGAAGCATCATCACCATGTGCCACGAAGCACATGTGTGCGGTGTCGATCTCCTCTTCAGATTCCGACTCCGAGTCATCCCACGTGGCCACCATCGCCTTCTTCTTCTTTTGCACATTCTTAGAGGTAGTAGCTTGTAGAGAGGGGCAATCCGCAATTAGATGTCCCGTTCTTTTATAATGGAAACATGGACCTGGTTCCTCCCTTTTCTTTTCAAATCTTCCTTGAGGTCTTCCTCTTCGGAAGTTGCTTTATCTACCTTTCTTGTAGAACATTTTGCCCACTTTTCTTATGACCAAGGCAAAGTCTTTATCGTATTCTTCTGATGATTCCTCTTCATCATAGGAGGATGGAGCCACCTTGAAAGCTAGTGCTTTCTTCTTTGGTGCCTCACTTTCTTCCCTCACCTTCATCTCCATGTCATGTGTTTTGAGATTACCAATGAAGCCGGAGAAGTCCATCTCCTCCTTATCGTTGAGCTTCTTAAGGGTGGTTGCCTTGACTTTCTAAGATTTGAGAAGAGCTCTAATGACCTTCTGGATCTTTTGGTCATTGTCGATCTTGTCACCTAGAGAGGATAAAGCATTAGTGATCTTGGTGAAACGAGTGAGCATTTCATCTATAGTTTCATTTTCAAGCATGTAAAAATTCTCATATTGTGAACGGAGCAAGTCAATTTTGGATCTCTTTGTGGGCCCAAAGGCCTTCCACTCTAGTTTTGATGATGACTCACTCATGTAGTTATGTTTACTAATAATCTTGTATTGTTAAGTTTCAGATCATTAACCAAGATATTAGTTGGTGATTAGCTTCAATAAGAGGAGTTTGGAAGCTTATCATGGTGATTCCGGTGCCAAAGCTTAAAGATCATACCTTTGTACTCGGTGGATCGCGTTTGGGAGCAAGTCTACTTGAAGATGGAAGATCGTCAAGAGACTTAGGTATCCTAGTTTAGACTATGAGTTTTTAGATCCATTTGTAAAGTTTAGAATAGTTGATATGCTCAAGTGCACAAACACACACGTTTTTATGTTTTGGATTTGGTTTTCATGAATAGTAGATCAAAACAAGTTTACTTTACTTCTATGTATATTAGATATGTTCTAGATATACATACATGGTTTAAACGTGCTAAACAAACTTATTTTGATATCCCTATTCATGTGTTGAAAAACCAAGTTTGATAAAAATACAAGTTTTGGTTTTTGATAAAATTGGCAAGACACAAATGAATTGATATGTTGATATATGTCTTGAAATTTTTATCACTTGTTTATGTTTCAATACAAAAAGATAAAACAAGTTTTATAGAATTTTTGAAGTGTTAAAAGATTTCTAGAAAATATTTCTAACTGTTTTTCTGACCTATAAATCTGTTCCAGGCTTCAACCAGTCGACTACTAACCTGATTAGTCGACTTGGCTGAAGTCCGGTCGACCGGGCCGGTCGACCGGACGTGCACAAATCTGTGCACGTTTGGCAGACTTGGGACGGTCGACCGTACCGGTCGACCGGGCCGAGAGCTCTGCTCTCTGTTTTTGCTTGGGTCGACCGGACGGTAGACCGCTGCAGAGAGCTCTGCTCTCTGTTAGTTTGGGTCGACCGGGCGGTCGACCGGTAGCTCCAACGGGTCAAAATATGACCGTTGGACGGTCGACCGGCCGGTCGACCGTTGCCTGTCAGAGCTGCCAGCTCAGCTCTAACGGCTAGTTTCTGTTTTGGCCTATATAAACCCCATCTCTTTTGGGATTTTGGCCAAGTTTTTGAAGAGAAAAAAAT
The DNA here is from genome assembly GCA_038442645.1 of Agave tequilana. Taxonomy (NCBI): domain Eukaryota; kingdom Viridiplantae; phylum Streptophyta; class Magnoliopsida; order Asparagales; family Asparagaceae; genus Agave; species Agave tequilana. The sequence goes on along the minus strand of JAVJIF010031324.1, from coordinate 191,761 downwards.
TCCAGTTTTCTGAAGTGTTTAAAAGAGTTTTAAAAAGAGTTTTTGGGCTTTAAAACTTCTCATCTTTATTGTTTTGGGTTTTTGAAAAATCAAAGAAAACTAGGGTTTGGGATTTTGATTTGATCTTGCATTTTCTATCTTTTACAAGAGATTTCCCAAGTAGTTTTTCTTTGTTGCTTGTTTCCAAAAACACCTAGTTTCCACACTTGAGCTATCATACTATCCTAATCTATTAGGATCTTTGTTTTGTGGAAAAGAGAGAAAAAGAGAAGTGTTTGAGGTTAAGCCTCTAAGTTGTAAACCCTCCTTGTTTTTGTTGTATCCCTCCTTGGGTAGAGGTTGATCGTAGTGGTATTGAGCTTAGATCCCTCTTCGGTAGAGGTGATTGTGTTTGTTTTGGCTACGGGCCTTATCTCTCTTCGGTAGAGGTGGATTGTGGTTGTATAGCCTCGGTGGCTTTGTAAGGTTGAGAGAGGAGTTCGGTACTCCTATAGTGGATTGGAAATCCTACACGGTGGTGTAGGCGGGGATGTAGAGTTGGGTACTCGAACCTCGAAATAAATCTTTGTGTTAGCGTTTGATCCAATTTCTCTCAACTCTACTCTCTTTACTTTGTGCAAGCATCATTTCATTCAAGCATCATTCTTTCATTGCATACATATCTTATACATTGCTTGTGTTGCCTTGCATCTTTCATATTGCAATTCATTCTTATATGCTTGGCTTGATTGTGTGTATTTCATATTGCTTGGATTGCTTGTGTGTGTGCCTAACTTATACTCATCCAACAAGAGCTTCACATAGCACCTCAACCCATTTCAAGGGGAATCAAGGGGAGTTAGTCCAGAGCCTCGCAAGGGGAATTCGGCTACACTTGTTGTATTGTATTAGTTTGTGCAACATTTGCATTAGCTTCCGCATTTAGCGCACTTAGTTTTGCATTTAGTCTTAGATTAGCATTTACACCTATTCACCCCCCTCTAGGTGTCTTTCAATTGGTATCAGAGCGGGTGCTCCTGATACTTAGGCTTAACATCCTAGGAGTGAGATCCATTTGTTGCTAATCTATTGTTTGCATTTGCTTGTTTGCACACATTTAGTTTACCATGGCCTTCATGACCCCACCTATGTATGACCCTTCTAACATTCATGTTTGGAAGATTAGGATGACCGTTTATTTGCAAACCCTAGGTCATAAAGTTTATCTTGCTATTACCAAGGAATCCTTCCTTAGTGATCTCAATCATATAGGGGCCAATGCACAAGCCCTTGAGGCCATTAGAAGCACATTATCTAAAGAATATCTTATGCATGTTTCTAACTTTGATTCCGCTTTTGTAGTGTGGAATAAATTGACAACAACCACCACCTCGGAGCTTCAAGTGCAAATTCAAGAAGAGGAATCTAGTGGAGAATCCGAACCACAACAATGCTATGTGGTCCAAGGGAATGACTCCCTTGAGGTACACTCAGAAACTCAACTAGATAGTAATGATTGTGCTAGTTCTTCAAATGATTATGTTGATTCCCATGCTTTGAATGAAGAACTATCCATAGTTTGTGAAAAATTAATAGAAAACTATAAAGTTTTGAAAAAGAAGAGTCTAGGCATTAATAATGAAAATAAAAATTTGATTGCTAGACTTGATGTTGTTTTGCAAGAGAAAGAGGAGATTGCTAATGAGAGGGATTCATTAAAATCTCAATTAGAACTTGCACTTAAAGAAAATGAATTTTTAAAATCTAAAAATGATTGCCATGTTCTTTTGAAGAAAAATGAAAATTTGACTTCAAAAGTTGATTTTGTTTTAAAAGAGAATGTGATTTGAAAAATAAAATTATTTCTATTTCAAATGAGTTGAATGCTTGTTTAGATAAGAATATGGTTTTGCAAAATAAAATTGATGCACATGTTTGCCATGCTAGTGTAGCTTCTTCATCTAGTCTACCTAATGCATGTACCTCTTCTTCTAAGATTAATAATGATATATCCATGCTTAAGAAGAAGGTAGATTGTTTGGGCTCCACTATGAGCCAATGTGTCATGAACCACACACGCTTGGAATCCTTGGTTCGAAAGAAACAAGTTCCAACCTTTATGCATGCACACCCATCACGGCATACACATGCTCCTCACGGACACACTCCTCACATGTATGCTCATGTGTACACTTGTACACATTGTGGACGTAAGGGCCACCTTGCTAAATTTTGCTATGATAGATTACATGTTGATAATTTAGCAAAGAAATTTGTTTGGGTTAGAGAAGGGACTAACCCCCATGGACCCAAAAGAGTATGGGTACCAAAGACCACCCCTCCAATTTTTGATGTAGGTGTGGGCTCTCACATGACGTGAGAGTGGCCGTACCTTGGAGTGGATGCGTTCCGAGCTTCATGGAAATCAATTGGATGCATCACTTTCAAGGGAAGTGTTGGTGGAGAGGACCACCATATTTTGGAGACAAGGAGAGTTGCCTTCTAGGTTTTGGTAACAATTCCTAACTCCTTATTATAGTTTACATGCTTTCATATTCATTTATTTTATAGCATATTTTCATTGTCTATGGATTAGTATGTACATGCCATGTTTATTAGATCCTTGACATACATGTATAGTATTTAAGACACACTTGCTTATATGAACCCATATTTAGTGTTCTCACCTTTTGTTTAGCTATAATGTACATCATGAATCTAATACATGTGAATTTACATAGTAATCATGTTTTAGTTTTCTCATGATGATTTTTTATTGTTTTATGCTTTATGTGGTATAAACTAGTTTAGATGTAGATTTTATCAAAACTTGCATGTATGCATGTACACATAGTGAGAACAAATTGACTTTTATATGTTTGCACTTCATGCTCATTTGTACCCACTATATGCACATGTATAAGCTAGCTTTGATGATTCCTTCATTTATACTTGCTATGCCTATTTTCATGTTTTTACTTCATGTATATGTATTTTGAATTCAAACCTAATAAATATACATGTATACCCATGAGTCTTTTGCCTTCATGCAAATACTTTTAATAGACTCGTTTACGGTTGGGATATATGTATGTATATTGTTAAATTTGGATGAATCATACATATACCTAGAAGTTTGATAAAAGAATTTTTGATGAATCTTTGCTTGTTTTATATAGCAAAATAATATTCGTGTTTGTTTTGATACTTCATGTTTTGAATATATGTTTAGATGTTAGTTTTCATTAAGACTAGGATTTATTTGAAAAGTCACCTAGAGGGGGGGTGAATAGGTGACAATGCTAATCAAGGGCAAATTAAAAATTTAAAGTTACAACAATCACAAGATGAATGCAAGCAAGTAAGTATGACAATGAATGTGATGAGGAAATAATAAGTGCAAGCAAAATAGAGTAAGAATTGCAAGAATGTAAACCAATCGCAAACACAAGGATATGTTATCGAGGTTCGAGCACCCAGCTCTACTCCCCGCCTTCCCCAGAAGGATTCTAGCTACTTCCACTATCACAAAGAACAATTACAATGGAGTACCCAACTCCTACAATCTCAAGAACAAGTAATTTCCTTGGTAGTCAAAAGACCACAAACTCTCTCTTTCAAATATCTCTTCCCTTACAAAGGTCCTTAGAGAATATTGAGTAGGAATGAAGCTCTTGTTGTAAGTGAAGAAAAGAGAATTAAATCAGAGAGAATTTGAAAAACCCTTCAGAAAATCAGTGAGAAATTCAGCACAAAAACCAAGAAACAAGTCTCTCTTGAAAGCCTTAAACTTTTGAATTTTCTAGCAATAAAATGTTGTTGTAACCAATCTCTCCCCAAACACCCCTATTTATAGGAGAGGGCTAGGGTTTAGGGATAAAACATATTTACTGATGTTTAGGAGGTAATTAGATCAAAATATATCCTTAAACGAATTTTTAAACACAAAAGACAAAAATAAACAGCTCTTAAAAAATCTGCCCGTTACTGTTCAACGGCTACATCGGTCGACCGGGCCGGTCGACCGGTAGTATAAAAATTTGACCGTTACAGGCGAGCGGTCGACCGACCCAGTCGACCGATAAAACCTGTGAGCAAAAATTATAGTCCGGTCGACCGCACCGGTCGACCGACAGACGTGCACACGGATACGTGCCTCTGCCTGGACTTCGGTCGACTGGTCCGGTCGACCGGACCAGACTGACACAAACTCGGTCGACCGACCCGGTCGACCGGATCAGGTCAAAAAGTCAATTTTAAAAAGAAATCAAAGAGGATTTTGATTTTAACAAAAATACTTTTGAACAGGGATTAGTATAAAACATAAATATATATCTGTAGGCAAAATCTTGTATGCAAAATATTTTTGTATAATTTATAAGAAATTATTTTGGAATGAGCATGTGCGCAAAAACGTGTGTGATAGAGCTTCAAACCTATCCACTATTCTTTAACAAACTATAAACTGAAAAACAAATTACATGAAGACTTCTTGTGCTATCTTCAAGTCTTTGAGCCATCCAATGCCTTGCTAGTGCCTTCTCTTCTATGATCCTTCCTTGATGTGCAATTTGCCTTCCTTGCTTTGTGGAACTTAGAAGTTCTTGCAATAGCTAAGCGAATGGTCTCTAAACATGGTACAAACCTGAAACTTATCTTAACAAACTTGTTAGTACCAAATAGCTCATATTTGGTTTGTCATCATCAAAACACAAAACAATTGGAGAGTGTAACCTCTTGGGCCAACAATCTCCCCCTTTTGATGATGACAAAACAAATAGGCTATTAACAAAAATATAGGGTAGGAGAAAACTCCCCCTCAAATTATGCTATACTTAAAACACAAGAATATGCTCTAGAAACTAATAATTGAAATGATGCACCAATTATAGAAACCACAAAAATTGCTCTTGATACCAAAAATACCAAAAACAACTAAAACACAAGAATTTATTTAAACACAAAAACTCATTAAAAAACAAAACATATAAATTCATATGGAACCAAGACCAAATGAACTTATTTTTGTCCATGTAAACTTATTCTCCCCCTTTTTGTCATACATCAAAAAGGGTTATGAAAAACATGTTTATTCAATAATACAAACATTAAGTTCTCCACAAATAAACGAAAATCTAGCAAAATCAAGAGGTTTAGTGAAAATATCGGCTAGTTGTAAATCCGTGGAAACATAATCAATATCTATATCACCTTTCTCAAAATGATCTCTAAGAAAGTGATATCTAATCTCAATGTGCTTGGTCTTACTATGTTGATTTGCATTTTTGGTCATGTGAATAGTACTAGTATTATCACAAAATATTTTTATATGATCAAAGTGCAAATCAAAATCAAGGAGAGTATGTTTCATCCAAAGGACTTGTGCACAACAAGCCCCCGCGGCAACATACTCCGCCTCGGCGGTTGAGAGAGCTACGGAATTTTGCTTCCTAGAGGACCATGAGACAAGACAATTACCAAGAAATTGACATGTCCCACTAGTACTCTTTCTATCTACTCTACAACCCGCATAATCGGCATCCGAATAACTAGTCATTGAAAAATCTATAGTTTTTGGATACCAAAGACCCATTCCAATTGTGCCCTTAATATAACGAATAATGCGTTTTACCGCAATAAGATGAGACTCTTTAGGACACGATTGAAATCTAGCACAAAGACACACACTAAACATGATATCCGGCCTACTTGTCGTCAAATATAAAGACTTCCTATCATGCTTCTATATAATTTAATATCAACATTTTTACCTTGTTCGTCCTTATCAAGCTTGGTAGTAGTTGCCATTGGAGTGTTGCAAGCCTTTGATCCTTCAAGCCCAAACTTCTTTACTAGCTCCTTTGCGTACTTGGCTTGGTTAATGAAGGTTCCGTCTTGCAATTGCTTGATTTGGAGTCCAAGGAAGAAATTGAGCTCACCCATGGAAGACATTTCAAATTCTAGTTGCATTACCTTCTCAAAATCCTTGCACAAAAGCTCATTAGTAGATCCAAAAATTATATCATCAACATAAATTTGCACAATTAAAATATCATTATCAACATGCTTAGTAAAAAGAGTTGTGTCTACTTTGCCTTTAACAAAATCATTTGAAATTAGAAAACTAGAAAGCCTTTCATACCAAGCTCTTGGAGCTTGTTTCAATCCATACAAAGCTTTATCAAGTTTAAAAACAAAATCGGGATGAACATGATCAACAAAACCGGGAGGTTGAGCAACATAAACTTCTTCATTAATAAAACCATTTAAAAATGCACTTTTTACATCCATTTGAAAAAGTTTAATATTTTTAAAACATGCAAAAGCTAGTGTCATCCGTATGGCTTCAAGCCGTGCTACGGGTGCAAAGGTCTCCTCAAAGTCAATTCCCTCAACTTGAGTGTAACCTTGGGCCACTAACCTAGCTTTATTCCTAATGACATTTCCGGACTCATCCATCTTGTTTCTAAAGATCCACTTAGTACCAATTATTGGTCTATCGTGGGGCTTAGGAACAAGGTGCCAAACTTGGTTGCGCTCAAATTGATTGAGTTCCTCTTGCATGGCAAGCAACCAATATGGGTCCGTCTCGGCTTCGAGAATGCCTTTGGGTTCAAAATGAGAAATAAAAGCAAAGTTACCACATATGTCATGGAGTTTGGAGCGCGTTGTGACTCCTTTAGATGCATCACCCAAGATGAGCTCCTTAGGATGATTTGTTGCGTATCTCCAAGCTTTGGGAAGCGGTTGAGCGCTTTCCTCTTTATCCTCTTGAACTTCACCAATTGAATCTAGCTTTTCTTCTTGAGCGGGTGAGTCCTTCAAGGATAGTCTCTCCATGTCTTCACCTAATGGTTCAATCTCTACAACATTCTCAACAACCACATTAGTCTCTTCAAATTTAACATGCATGGATTCTTCTATGGTAAGAGTAGATCTATTGAAAACTCTATATGCTTTGCTAGTAGAGGAATATCCAACAAAGATAGCCTCATAAGCCTTAGCATCAAATTTACCCAAATTATCCTTAGTATTCAAAACAAAACACTTGCATCCAAAAACTTTAAAATATGCAACATTTGGTTTTCTAGAATGATACATTTCAAATGATGTTTTTGAAGAATTTTTGCACAAATAAATACGATTCGATATATAGCATGCGGTGTTTACGGCCTCGGCCCATAAATATTGAGGGAGGTCATACTCACTTATCATTGTCCTAACCATCTCTTGAAGTGTTCTATTTTTCCTTTCTACAACTCCATTTTGTTGTGGAGTTCTAGGACAAGACGTTTCATGCTTAATTCCCTTTTCATCACAATAAGTCATGAAGAGTTGGTTAATAAACTCACCACCTCTATCACTCCTTATTCTCAAAATCGGAAAACCCTTTTCTTTTTCAACTCTTTTTCGAAAAATTTTAAAGTGAGAAAAAGTTTGATCTTTATTTTGCAAAAAGAAAACCCAAGTAAAACGGGAGAAATCATCAACCAAAACAAATGCAAATCTACTTCCATTTAAACTCTTAGTTTTAGTTGGTCCAAAAAGATCCATATGAATTAATTCTAGAGGCCTAGTTGACAAGATATCCTTGATTGGTTTAAAGGAAGACTTGGTTTGTTTCCCAAGTTGGCACGCACCACAAATGCGGTCTTTCTCAAAATCCAAGCAAGGTATACCCTTCACCAATTCCTTTGAATTAATCCTAGAAATATGGTCAAAAGATGCATGTCCTAATCTTCTATGCCAAAGCCAAGAATTTTCATCAAAAGCATTCAAGCATTTAGTAGAACAATCTAAATTAAGCATGTCAATAATATAAACATTATTATCACGAAAACCGGTAAGAATACAAACATCGGATTTAACATCAAAAATTTTGCATGAGGAATCATCAAAAACAACTTTAAGTCCACGGTCACAAAGTTGACTAATGCTAAGCAAATTATGTTTCAAACCATCAACTAAAACAACATTCTCAATAATAGGAGATGCACCAATTTGAATGTTACCTATACCGATGATAGTTCCTTTGGAGTCATCCCCGAAGGTGACGGTGTCACCTTCCATGTACCTTGATAGGGTTGTGAAGTTGTTGATATCCCACGTCATGTGTCTCGAACAACCACTATCAAGGTACCACCGCTCCCTACGTCTTGGAGCCTTGGTGTGTACCTACATCAAACATTTAGGACTTGATTTTGGTACCCACATTTTCTTGGGTCCTCTAGGGTTAGTGTCATTGACCCAAACAAGATTATTTGTTCTATTTAGTTGATCATAGCAAAACTTAGCTAAATGTCCATGTTTACCACAATATGTGCATCTATATACTCTACCATATTTAAAAGCATAATGAGTGTGTGATTTGTGAGCATGGGCATTGTGAGCATGAAAGGATTTAACATGTGTGTGTTGTGTGGTGTGAGCATGAGAGTTCTTAGCTTGTGAAGTGTTTGCATGTGAAGTGTGCTTCTTAGAAAACATATTCTCAAGTTTCTTGGTATTAAAAGCACAATCATTTAACACTTTTTCAAAATCATTAATTTGGATTTAAAAGAAGAAATTTCTTTTTCATCAAAAATAGGAGATTTTGCCTTACAAGAACTCTTGTAGGCACAAAATTCTTTTTGCATGGAAATGAAATTAGAAGAAATGTCATCTTTTTCTTTAGAAACAATGGCAAGTTGATTTTAAGAAAAGCAACTTCTTTTTGTAATTTTAAGCATTCAAGTTTCTTATTATCATAAGTTTCAGAAAGTTCTACAAAGGCATGTACTAGAACTTCCTTACTTAGTTCATCATCTTCATCATCATGGGATTGAGGGTTACCTTGGGTGTGTTTGCCATGAAACACATGTTAGCTTGATCCACCTCCTCTTCGGACTCGCTTTCCGAATCCCACGTAGCTTTGTATGCTTTCTTTTCCTCCGGCTTCTTTGGCTTGAAGGAGGAAGTCATCTTCTTCTTGAACTCCGGACAATCCGCCATGATATGTCCGGGTTTGCGGCAATTGTAGCATATGATCCTCCGCTCCTCTTTGCCTTCGAATTTTCTCCGGAAGTTGAACTTGTTCTTCCCGTACAATCTTTTGACATTCCGCACAAGTAGAGTTAGCTCCTCATCTTCTTCTTCGTCTTCTTCATCGTCATCATTGGTGGAAGAAGTCTTGAAGGCTATGGATTTCTTCTTTGAAGTAGTAGCCTCATCTCTTGCTTTCTTCTCCATCTCATGGGTCTTTAGGTTCCCAATGAGACTAATGATGTCCATCTCGTCCTTGTCATTTAATTCCTTTAAGGTGGTGGCCTTGATCTCCCAAGATGGAGGAAGAGCCCGTATCACTTTGCGCACCTTTTGATCGTTGGAGATGACGTCACCTAATGAAGAAAGACCATTTGTAATTTTAGTGAAACGAGTAATCATACAATCAATGGATTCTTCATCAAGCATTTTGAATGATTCATATTGAGACCTCAAGAGATCTATCTTAGCTCTCTTGACTTGTGAAGTCCCTTCATGTGTGACCAATAAGTGTTGCCAAATCTCATAGGCGGATTGGCAATGAATTACCCGTGTAAGGTCATCCTCATTCAAGGCGGTTAAAAGGGAGTTTTGGGCTTTTGAGTTAGCCTCATATTCTCTAAAGTTGAAGTCGGTCCAAGTGCTCTCATCTTCATTGGGTGCTACATAGGGTTTGGTCAAAGACTTAGCCACTAAACTATCTAGTGATTGCAAAAAGATAGTCATCCTAACCTTCCAAATAGGGAAGTTGAGTCCATCAAATTTAGGTGGGGTTTTAATGCTGTCGGCCATGTTTACTAGTGTATGAATGGATGAATGAAAATGTTGATTAGCAATATTTTAAGGATCTCTCTATGAATGTTAAGCCAAACCTAAAGTCCAAGCTCTGATACCAATTGAAAAGTCACCTAGAGGGGGGGTGAATAGGTGACAATGCTAATCAAGGGCAAATTAAAAATTTAAAGCTACAACAATCACAAGATGAATGCAAGCAAGTAAGTATGACAATGAATGTGATGAGGAAATAATAAGTGCAAGCAAAATAGAGTAAGAATTGCAAGAATGTAAACCAATCGCAAACACAAGGATATGTTATCGAGGTTCGAGCACCCAGCTCTACTCCCCGCCTTCCCCAGAAGGATTCTAGCTACTTCCACTATCACAAAGAACAATTACAATGGAGTACCCAACTCCTACAATCTCAAGAACAAGTAATTTCCTGGTAGTCAAAAGACCACAAACTCTCTCTTTCAAATATCTCTTCCCTTACAAAGGTCCTTAGAGAATATTGAGTAGGAATGAAGCTCTTGTTGTAAGTGAAGAAAAGAGAATTAAATCAGAGAGAATTTGAAAAACCCTTCAGAAAATCAGTGAGAAATTCAGCACAAAAACCAAGAAACAAGTCTCTCTTGAAAGCCTTAAACTTTTGAATTTTCTAGCAATAAAATGTTGTTGTAACCAATCTCTCCCCAAACACCCCTATTTATAGGAGAGGGCTAGGGTTTAGGGATAAAACATATTTACTGATGTTTAGGAGGTAATTAGATCAAAATATATCCTTAAACGAATTTTTAAACACAAAAGACAAAAATAAACAGCTCTTAAAAAATCTGCCCGTTACTGTTCAACGGCTACATCGGTCGACCGGGCCGGTCGACCGGTAGTATAAAAATTTGATCGTTACAGGCGAGCGGTCGACCGACCCAGTCGACCGATAAAACCTGTGAGCAAAAATTATAGTCCGGTCGACCGCACCGGTCGACCGACAGACGTGCACACGGATACGTGCCTCTGCCTGGACTTCGGTCGACTGGTCCGGTCGACCGGACCAGACTGACACAAACTCGGTCGACCGACCCGGTCGACCGGATCAGGTCAAAAAGTCAATTTTAAAAAGAAATCAAAGAGGATTTTGATTTTAACAAAAATACTTTTGAACAGGGATTAGTATAAAACATAAATATATATCTGTAGGCAAAATCTTGTATGCAAAATATTTTTGTATAATTTATAAGAAATTATTTTGGAATGAGCATGTGCGCAAAAACGTGTGTGATAGAGCTTCAAACCTATCCACTATTCTTTAACAAACTATAAATTGAAAAACAAATTACATGAAGACTTCTTGTGCTATCTTCAAGTCTTTGAGCCATCCAATGCCTTGCTAGTGCCTTCTCTTCTATGATCCTTCCTTGATGTGCAATTTGCCTTCCTTGCTTTGTGGAACTTAGAAGTTCTTGCAATAGCTAAGCGAATGGTCTCTAAACATGGTACAAACCTGAAACTTATCTTAACAAACTTGTTAGTACCAAATAGCTCATATTTGGTTTGTCATCATCAAAACACAAAACAATTGGAGAGTGTAACCTCTTGGGCCAACAATATTTGTACATATGATGGGCTACAAACAAATCTATATATGTTTGGGATTGAATGCTTGTTTGTTCCCATTAGATGTGCTAGTATAGTCTAGTTTTGATGATTCATACATTTTAAACTTGTATTCCATTTTTGGTATTTGTTTTTATGATTATGAGTTTTCATTTCATGTATATGTGTATTTTTCCAAACTTGAAGATATACATGTATACCCCTTGAGTCATTTGCCTTTCATGCAAATATCTATTATGGACTCAAAGAGTGTTTAAGGGATATGTATGTATACTTCTTTTGTTGACAAATCATACATATACCTTGAAAAGAATTGGTATCAAATTGTTTTAATGAAAAGCTAAATTTTCATACTTTTCATGCTTTTCATGTTTTTCTTTGAATTGGTATTTAAACTTTATGTATATGTTTACCTTGTCCAAACTATTAGATATACATGAATATCCTTTTTGAGCCACGTGCCTTCATGCATATATCCTTGTGGACTCGTTTGTATCTTGGATATGTATGTATACTTTGGTTTGTATTAGACATACATATGCCTTGAAGATTAAATAATATTAATTTTTAGTTTTCTTGTTTAAAGGAATAATTGAACTTAATTGAACAAATTTTCATGATTGTGATCTCCACACTTGACTTGTACACTCACATTTATTATTTGCTCATGTTTTGTTTTCATGAGACATTTTTATGCTTAATTGGATTAGAGTGTTGATTATCATGTGGATTTCATTTTTATGAAAAATGATTTGTATTTATTCCTTGCTTGAAGGATTTCGTACTAGTTAACAAAACTTTTCATTTTAACTAGTTCGTATTCTTCGTTATAATATGAGATATACACTTGACCCTATTCTTTCAATTGGTATCATTGAACACTTTCAATTGATATCAATTTTGATCTTTTTGTATACTCATATATGTTTTGTATATGTATGCTTACTCTTTCAAGAATATCAATGTCAATTGGTATCTAATTTTCATACGTATATATACTTGTTTATGCTAAGCTTGAAAATTTTCTATTGTTTGATTTGTTTTCAATTGGTATCTTAACAAGCTTATGCATATGTTAAGTTGGTATTTCATAAAGGGGGAGAAAATTTGATGTTGTCTTTCAATTGGTATTTGATTTCCACTCCCTTGCTTTATGTTAAAATATAGTTTCAAATTGGTATCATATATTTAAAAGAACACATTTCTCTTAATGATATCAAGATGTTTATGTTAAATGTTTTAAATTGGTATCTCAAAATTTTGTTTAAGAAAAACATATTTATTTTACATTGCCTATATGTATATAAATTCATGTTGAGTGTATCTTGTATTGAAGAGCTTGACAACTCTTCCTTATGTGGTACACGTGTGTAGGGGAGCTTCACATCTCCTTTTATGCATTACATATTTTGTGTTATGTGAATTAGGGCGTGTCTTCCTTTCTTCATGTAACTCATATGTGTAGGGAAGCTAACTTAGCGTCTTCCTCTTCATGAATGTATATAGCATATAACATTTATTAATCTTTGTTTATCTTCATTTGGTATCAAGATGCTTTATTGACATATTTTTAATTGATATCGTATTTGTAGTCACCCCTTATTGACTTCGTTTTTGTTTTAGACAAAAAGGGGGAGACCATTGTTTGCATTGTTTTGATTGACACAAAAAGGGGGAGAAAAATTTTTACCCCTCATTTTATTTATAGTTTTTGAATGTTTACCCCTTTGTTGATGATTGACAAAAAGGGGGAGAATTATTTGTGAGTTTTATATATATGCATAGTTATGTTTTTGCATATATTAAGTTTAATATAGTTTAATGTATGTTTATTGGTATCTAGAGCATCTAGAAAATGTTTATTTGTTAATTGGTATCTATAGCATGCTTTGCTTTAAATATTTCATTGGTATCTAGAACCTTTATTGTTTATGCATATTTGTGCATTCATGTTTTTAAGAGCCTTCATTGCATATTATTATGTTTATTTGGCTATGCATGAGTTAAGGGGGAGCTTCTTTGAAGCTTTACTTTAATCCATGCATATATAACTCCATGAGTTTTGTCATCATCAAAAAAGGGGGAGATTGTTGGCCCAAAGGCCTTCCACTCTAGTTTTGATGATGACTCACTCATGTAGTTATGTTTACTAATAATCTTGTATTGTTTAAGTTTCAGATCATTAACCAAGATATTAGTTGGTGATTAGCTTCAACAAGAGGAGTTTGGAAGCTTATCATGGTGATTCCGGTGCTAAAACTTAAAGATCATATCTTTGCACTCGGTGGATCGCGTTTGGGAGCAAGTCTACTTGAAGATGGAAGATCGTCAAGAGACTTAGGTATCCTAGTTTAGACTATGAGTTTTTAGATCCATTTGTAAAGTTTAGAATAGTTGATATGCTCAAGTGCACAAACACACACGTTTTTATGTTTTGGATTTGGTTTTCATGAATAGTAGATCAAAACAAGTTTACTTTACTTCTATGTATATTAGATATGTTCTAGATATACATACATGGTTTAAACGTGCTAAACAAACTTATTTTGATATCCCTATTCATGTGTTGAAAAACCAAGTTTGATAAAAATACAAGTTTTGGTTTTTGATAAAATTGGCAAGACACAAATGAATTGATATGTTGATATATGTCTTGAAATTTTTATCACTTGTTTATGTTTCAATACAAAAAGATAAAACAAGTTTTATAGAATTTTTGAAGTGTTAAAAGATTTCTAGAAAATATTTCTAACTGTTTTTCTGACCTATAAATCTGTTCCAAGCTTCAACCAGTCGACTACTAACCTGATTAGTCGACTTGGCTGAAGTCCGGTCGACCAGGCCGGTCGACCGGACGTGCACAGATCTGTGCACGTTTGGCAGACTTGGGACGGTCGACCGTACCGGTCGACCGGGCCGAGAGCTCTGCTCTCTGTTTTTGCTTGGGTCGACCGGACGGTCGACCGCTGCAGAGAGCTCTGCTCTCTGTTAGTTTGGGTCGACCGGGCGGTCGACCGGTAGCTCCAACGGGTCAAAATATGACCGTTGGACGGTCGACCGGCCGGTCGACCGTTGCCTGTCAGAGCTGCCAGCTCAGCTCTAACGGCTAGTTTCTGTTTTGGCCTATATAAACCCCATCTCTTTTGGGATTTTGGCCAAGTTTTGAAGAGAAAAAAATTCCAGTTTTCTGAAGTGTTTAAAAGAGTTTTAAAAAGAGTTTTTGGGCTTTAAAACTTCTCATCTTTATTGTTTTGGGTTTTTGGAAAATCAAAGAAAACTAGGGTTTGGGATTTTGATTTGATCTTGCATTTTCTATCTTTTACAAGAGATTTCCCAAGTAGTTTTTCTTTGTTGCTTGTTTTCAAAAACACCTAGTTTCCACACTTGAGCTATCATACTATCCTAATCTATTAGGATCTTTGTTTTGTGGAAAAGAGAGAAAAAGAGAAGTGTTTGAGGTTAAGCCTCTAAGTTGTAAACCCTCCTTGTTTTTGTTGTATCCCTCCTTGGGTAGAGGTTGATCGTAGTGGTATTGAGCTTAGATCCCTCTTCGGTAGAGGTGATTGTGTTTGTTTTGGCTACGGGCCTTATCTCTCTTCGGTAGAGGTGGATTGTGGCTGTATAGCCTCGGTGGCTTTGTAAGGTTGAGAGAGGAGTTCGGTACTCCTATAGTGGATTGGAAATCCTACACGGTGGTGTAGGCGGGGATGTAGAGTTGGGTACTCGAACCTCGAAACAAATCTTTGTGTTAGCGTTTGATCCAATTTCTCTCAACTCTACTCTCTTTACTTTGTGCAAGCATCATTTCATTCAAGCATCATTCTTTCATTGCATACATATCTTATACATTGCTTGTGTTGCCTTGCATCTTTCATATTGCAATTCATTCTTATATGCTTGGCTTGATTGTGTGTATTTCATATTGCTTGGATTGCTTGTGTGTGTGTGCCTAACTTATACTCATCCAACAAGAGCTTCACATAGCACCTCAACCCATTTCAAGGGGAATCAAGGGGAGTTAGTCCAGAGCCTCGCAAGGGGAATTCGGCTACACTTGTTGTATTGTATTAGTTTGTGCAACATTTGCATTAGCTTACGCATTTAGCGCACTTAGTTTTGCATTTAGTCTTAGATTAGCATTTACACCTATTCACCCCCCTCTAGGTGTCTTTTCACTCTTGACTTGCGACATCCCCTCATGAGTAATAATAAGATCATTTCAAACGTCATATGCAGATTTGTAATTAATTACACGAGAAAGATCATCTTCATTTAATGCTTGTGTAAGTGCATATTGGGCTTTTGCATTGGCCTTATAGTCCTTAACGGTTGCTTCGGACCATGTATTCTCATCACTGTGAGGTTCAATAAATTCTTTGGTAATAGATTTGGCAACTCTAACTCCTAGGGACTTTAGGAATAGGTTCATTTTGACTTTCCAAATGGAAAAATTCAACCCATCAAATTTTGGTGGGGACTTGATGCTAGAGAAGTCAACTAATGCCATGAAAGCAAATTAGTGCACAACAAATATAGATGCAATAAATAAATATAGCCAAATAATGATGATCTCTCTAAGGTGGTTAAACCAAATGCTAGGGTTAGGCTCTGATACCAATTGAAATCACCTAGAGGAGGGTGAATAGGTGATGGCTATACTTAGTGGCAAATAATGCAAATTTAAAAATTAATTAACAATAAGAAATAATTAAATGAAACTTGCAAGAGAATAGACAATATAAGTGCAAGTAAAGGAGAGAGTAGAGTTTAGAGAGATTGTGGACAATCGCAAACACAAGTATATGTTTCGAGATTCGAGCCACTACTCTACGTCCCCGCCTTCAACACGATGAAGGATTTCCACTATGGTTGATCCCACCGGATCGTCAATCGAGTACAGGTTCTCACTAGAACTCTTCGGACACACTTGTCCTCTCTCACGGTGCCGCAACACCAACTTAGAGCTCACTAGCTCGCTTAAGGCCGCAACCTCTACAACTTCTCAATTTGAAGAAAATAGTGATCAACACTTGATCACAAAGTAAGCTCACAAGCACAACCCTACAACCAAGATGAGGAAATGAAACCCTTGGGATTGTGTAGTGCTAAATATCAAGTAGAGAAGTAGAGGAAATGGCTCAAGCTAAAAATACTAAAGCTTTGAAAATAGTTAGCTCAAGAAAATTCTTTTGCAAAGAGGCTAAACTTTGAAAAACTTGATGTAAGGCTTATAAATCTTATTCTTGAGTTGTTTCATACTCCTACTATTTATAGGGGATGAAAATGAGGTTAGAAAACCCAATAGATCCGTTGGGAGAAGACCCAACAAAAGATAAAATAGAAACTAGTTGTTGGGAGCCAACTCAGCAGATTTCTCTGCTGTCGTTCGACCGCCAACGGTCAGATTTCCGACCATTGGGAAAGTGGTCAACCGGCCGGTCGACCGTGAATCCCAAACAGAGAGCTAAAACTCTATGTCGGTCGATCGATCCGGTCGACCGGAATAAACAGAGAGCTCTGCTCTTACTTTCGGTCGACCGATCGGTCGACCGATGTGCACGCTTACACATTGGTGCATGTCGGTCGATCGCCCGGTCGATCGACAGAGCAGTTTCGCTCTGTCAGCGGTCGACCGGACAAGGTCAAAAGTCTGATTTTGGAAATCTTTTTGAAGTCTATATTTTTTCAATAAAATTTCTTTTGATAGGTAAATACAAAATAGAATTCTAGGGCTATAAATAATAGGAGTGTGATCATATGTCAACACCAAATAGATTAGAACCATATTTTGATAAAAATTCTTTGCTAAAGTAGAAAACCATTTTTTCAAAACTTGTTTTTCCAAAAACTGATTTTTCGAAACTTTGTTTTTCTGAAACTCGATAAGAAATCGGGTAATAAATTTTGCTTGAGGTATGAAATGTGTGAGTGTGACAATCTCATAAGTTATCAACCTCTATCATCTCAGTTTTGACAAATGACTATAAATCCTAACTAAAATGAAAAATGCAAAGATACAAATCTTGAAAATGGTCTTCTCAATTTTGCTTGATTCTTGAGCTCTTCTAGTGTTCTAGGTGAAAGTACACCTAGAGGGGGGTGAATAGGTGTATGGCTAATCTATGAATAATAATGCGAAAATTAAAACTAAATTGCAACACACTTAGTGTAACCAACGAGTGTAGCCGAATTCCTGGTGAAGGGCTCTGAACTAACTCCTCTTGATTCCTCTGAATAAGAGTTGAGGTGCTATATGAAGCTCTCGTGGTTAAGCACGAGTGAGGCACACAAACAAACTAAGCATGTATATGATATGTCAATATGAATAATGCACAATATAAGAGAGAGAGTTAGAGAAAGTGGATCAAACACAAACACCAAGATATGTTTCAAGGTTCGAGCATACAGCTCTACGTCCCCGCCTTCACACAGAAGGATTTCCACTAACTCGTCCACACAGGACTTCCCACACAGGGAACCTCCACTGAGGATTTTGGGGCAATATAATAACCGGGAGTACACAACTCCTCTCTCAAATACAACACAACATCTACACTTAGAGGTTGGCACAAAGCCAACAAAATCAACCTCACAAATGAGCGATAGGCACAAAGCCAAACAAACACAATCCACCTCTTCACTAAGAGGGATACCAATACAATCTCCACTATCAACCTCTCACTAGAAGGATACCCACAATCACCTCTCATTAGAGGGATATCACAAATCAAGGAGGGTTTACAACTTGGTGGTTTCCACAACCACAAACTAATTTTCTCACAAATCAAGATCCTAATAGATAGATAGATATGATAAGCTCAAGTGAGAAAATAAAGTGTTTGGAAATGAAAATAACAAAAAAAAAATACTTGGGAAAATCACAAGATAGATATTGAAATAAAGATCAAAAATCAATTCCCAAATACTCTCTTTTTCTTTGAATTTTCTAACACTTTAAAACAAAAGAAGATAGATCTTTTGAACCCAAAACTCTTTTGAAAACTTGCTGTAAAATACTTTAGAAGATAGAATTTTTAGCTCTTAAAATTCTTATTGAAAAACCAACTCAAATGGGGTATATATAGCCCATTTGAAAATCTGCCCGTTGGCAGCTGAAAAAGGCCAGATTGGCCTTCCGGTCGACCGACCAACGGTCAAATTTTTGACCGTTGAGCCCAGCGGTCGACCACCCGGCCGACCAGCTCAGAACTAGAGAGCAATGGCTCTCTGGTCGGTCGACCGCCCGATCGACCGAGTCTGGAAACAGAGAGCAGGCTCTCTGTCCGGTCGACCGCCCGGTCGACCGGAGGCATTTCCAGAGAGCAGAGCTCTCTGGCGGTCGACCGACTCGGTCGACCGGCCTCCCTAGCAAAGCTGTGTGCACATTCTGTGCACGTCGGTCGACCGGCCTGGTCGACCGCTCACAGCTACGGTCGACCGGCCCGGTCGACCGGCAGCCTGTCAGCCAGCCAATTATGGGACTTAAAAACTAGGGTTTTTATCTTTTATAAAATCCCATAAAATCACATAAATATCACAAAAATCAGTTCTTGTATTATCTTTGACATACAAACTTGTTTGAGTAAAAATCAAACCAAATTACAAACATTTTGAACTATTTTTGTGTCTTACAAATTTTGTCGAAAACCAAAATCTGTATTTTCCAAAACTTACATTTTTGAAATTGAAATCCAATTTTTTCAAAACACATGTAAATACAAAAACATGATATTTAAACAACTTTGAAGCATGTAGTATATGGATAGAATCCAATATATATATAAAGATATATATATATATATATATATATATATATATATATATATATATATATATATATATATATATATATCAATGTTTTTGACTTGAAAACCAAGATCGATTAAACTGAAAACCGAAAACCAAAACATGAAACTTAAAACAAGTATATGTGTTGTGAACTTGAGCATATCATACTATCTAATCTTTAACAATGGATCTAAACTAAATCTTAAATTAAACAAACCGAAGCCTTCTTGTAGATCGCCGTCTCCAAGCCGACTCGATCCAAACGCGATTCCCCGAGCTTGACTCCAACCGAGTGCTAGATATGAACTTGACGCTCGAGCTCTTGAATCACCATGTGAAAGCTCCAAAACACCTTTGTTGAAGCTAATCACCTACTAATATCTTGATTAAATATCTAAAACTAAATATCACAAGATTATTAGTAACAATAACTACATGAGTTAATCATCATCAAAACTAGAGTGGGAGGCCTCTGAGATCTAAGATCTAAATCTTCGTGGCTTCTAAATGTGTGAGTCTTGTGATGGAGCCAAAATGCAATATATGATTTTTATCTGAAACTTAATTAAACAACTTTGTTAATACCTAACTACATATGGTTTGTTATCATCAAAACTAGGGCTAATGGCCTTTGGGCCAACACTTTTTTCTCTATTGTAATCTTCTCCATCTTCTACATGATGCTTAGCTAACTTTTCTTCTTATGGCAATCTAATTACTAACCACTAACCATCTAACCACTTACTTGATAATCCACATGAATCTAGTAGCCTCTACAAGGTTTTACTCTTGCAAGAGCCATTGATGGCTCATGATGATGGATTCTAACATTCTAACATTTCTAACATCTAACCCACTAACTTGCTAACTTGCAATGTCTTCTTTATTTCATGCTCACCTCTAATTGGTTTTAATGATCTAATAGTAGCTTGCAACTTGTTGTATGGTATGAATGTGTTGTTTGAATGTAGAAGAACAATCTTATGAGTCATGCTTTGTATCGTCTCTTGAAGCCAAGGATTAGTGATGGCCAAGAATCCATGTGAGACAACTATCACTAAGAGATTAACATAGTTAGTGGAGCAATTGGTAGTTAGTAGCCATGAGTTTTCTTTTATCTTGTTTTAAAAATCAATTTCAAAACTCTTCTTTTATCTTTTCATCGTTATTTCACCATCTTCTTTATTCACCTTTGTTTTTATGTTCTTTACCACAAGCTTCGTCTTCTTTTCTATTTTATTTTCCAAACTACTTTTCTTTCGTTTTTACATTGTTATTTTATCGTCTTCTCCATCTATCACTTCCGGATTTCTTTTCTTTTCTTTTCTTTTTCTAATTCTTTAACAAAAAAGACTTGTTAACAATCAACGTGAATAAGAACTGTTAATGCTTCTATCGCCTCCCGTCCATGTGGATTCGACCCGTTGAGCCAATGCTATAACAGAAGTATCGAGGGAATATTAACACACACAAGCTTTTCACTGATTTTACAAAACACACATTTTTAGGTACTGATTCCGCCCCGATCAACCTCTTTCTCTCTCTCTCTCTCTTAACTGTTTGTTTGAGAAAATTAGAAATGAGAAAAAAAAAATTACGCTGATATCATCAAAACGTCAGCATTTTTCCCACTTCGCTTTCGCTACAAAATGGATAGAAAATTGGCTAGAAAACTAACTTTGTGGGGTCCACCACCAAGCTTTTCTCTAGAAAACTGATAGCTTTCAAGGTTCTCTCTCCCCTCTTTCATCTGCCAAACCGGCCCTAAAAAGATATAAAGTTATTAGCTACAAGCACTAATGTGTAGAAAAAGCATTCGGTGCGGTCCATCTGAACAGGAGAGAGTAAGAGTCATTATCTACCTAAGCTCTCTCCTCTGCTCAGGATCTCTTGAACGGTATCCTCTGGATTCTTTTTCTCAATACTTACAAGGCTCGTCGAGCATGATAATGGGTTACAATTGCATGTATGACGATGAAGGAAGCATGAACATATCAGATATCGATCCTCCGATTTGCAGTTTTTCCATTAGATAGTCAAATCGGTTAATCGTAATATTGACACACAAACTCAGACTAGGCTTGTGGGTCAAGACCCGACCCGAACCAAACAAGCCGAGTATGCATATGCCAGTTAGGGTTAGGATTTGCCTAGTGTGCCCAGTGCAGGCTGCACAATCGGTTTGAACGGTCAAGTTTGCCTTGGACTGATTAGTTGCAAAAGAGCATCAAGGAGCAGTATAAACTCCACATTATGCCTTCTTCATAAGCATGCTTGCAGGGCACCCATAAAGGTTTGTGAGATCTTGAAGAAGTCGAGCTGAGTGGCGAAGGAAGTTCTCTCATAGAATTGTTGTAGTTCTCTCCACCAACACAGTCTAGGGAGGCATTTTCAATTAGCGAAGGGATCGAGTCATCAATCCAGAACAAGATAAACGAATCCAAACTTCCTTCTGCGTCTCCTCTGCTAGCTAGATCTGCATGCATGCAGAATTACATCATGGCATTGAAGTGAATGAGGTGAGCTCTCTTTTGTTGTTACATCTGACCCCCATGATATAATCACTATGAGGGGTTTATATACATGATGTTCTTCTTAGTTGTTGGCATTTCCGTTAAGATCAATAAAAATATGATTTTTCTTTTTTTTTAGCGAACATGTTAAAAGTCACATAGTTGTAGAAACAATGAGTTAAAAGTTTGGTTTTTAGTAATATTTCCATATTAAGCATGCTCATGATTCACGTGGAGCTGATGTTTTAATTATAAAATTGAATTTGTATGCTAGATCCATATAACGTTTCGTGCTTTATGATCTAGATCGAGTTAAATTTTCACTGATGTAATATTACCTTTCATGATATATGTAATTCTTGTTGACACATTAATCCGATCTTGACCATGAATACATTCGTGATTGACAGGAAAAGAGGGAGGTGCAGCCCCTTGTTACTTGATATTTGTTAAACTTGGTAGTTCTATTAAACTACTAAGTTCACCTTAAATTTTTGTGCATCGATAATTTTTGCAAGTGGAGATTTCTCGCTGCAAGTGATCACACAGTTGATACACACCTCAAGCGAGAGTGTGTGCTTAAGGCATAAGTGCAAAATATGAAAATAGGTGAAAACTCAAATTAGAAAAAACCGCGGAGAGGAGGAGGAGAAAAATTCACTAACAGTCACAGATTTACCGAAATTACAGATATGTATTGGCATATCTCTGAGTTAGGATTGGATGGAAGGCTCCAAAAGTTCTCCTTCTCGCTGGAGGAGAAGGTCTATTTGTACTGAAATTCTCTCCTCTGGGCGGATGGAGCACTGGCCACATATCTGTAGCTGCACGATCTTCATGTGCGGATTTATTTGTAAACATATCTGTAGCTGCACAATCTTCATGTGCAGATTTATTTGTAGCAGTGGCGATTGTTGGCGTGATGGTTGAGATTGAATGCAGTGAATTTCGTCATTATCTATAATTATCTGCCTTGCATGAGCATTGTACGTTTTCAACGTGAGAGAGGAGAGACGGCTTAATTGTAGGCGGAGATCTCGACGGTTGTTATTGAGGACTTTTAGGTGAAGTTGGGACGTTGGGCTGTAAGTGACTCCGGAGGATGATGCCTTCGAGACGGGGGGTTTGCACCGAAATAGCTCTAAGTCGTAGACCTTTGGAGGTTGATTTAAGCTCGAACTGGAGTGATTCTGAAAACTGTGGATACTCTCAAGAGGGTCCCGATGTGACAGAGACAGTTGATGCGGAAACTTCAAAAAAGAAATTTGATTGCTTGAACATGTATCAGCATCTTATTGAGAGTCAATTTTTGATCAAACTACTGCATGTTAAAGATTTGTTTCATGTGGGAGATGATTCTCAGCTTAGAAAAAATTTCGGTCCAGTAATAATGACAAAATTTTAATAATGATATATCAGCGCAGTAAAGAATATTGCAGAAAAGCAATGCTCGTCACATGCAACCTAAGCTTTATTTATCTCTGTGATTGGCCATTGGCACTAAAAACTTAAATTGCTGACCTGATGAAGGGGAATAACTTAGAGGGTGCCAAATTGATTTTTGATGTTGAAGATCTTAATATCTTTTGAATGAATCCCAAAATAAAAATGTCTGCACTGGGGATAATGCCTGCTGCATTCAAAACGCTCAAGAAGATGTGAGAAGCTCTCCGCGAGAGTTTCAAGGTCACTTTAGGGATTTTTTATGATGATAATCTTGCGATAATCCGGGGATATTCAGGGTGTGGATGTCTATCTAGAATTGCCGCATTGACTTTTAGCAAGTGTGGCTTTTTCTTTGATGGAGACTTCGAATTGACAGCAGTGAGCTGGTGCCCACCATCTTTTGCTTTTAGGCCGCTTGTCCCAAGATCCTTCTTGTAGTTTTTCAGATACACAAAAATAGTAAATACTTAAAGAATGTGAGTGATACAGGAAGAAAGTCAAGGTAGCGAGTCAATTTGAGGCTCATCTGTAGACATGCGAAATCAGCTATCGACAGACTGAGCCGAACTGTTGATAGCCAATTTCAGTTGTCAACAGGCTGAGTTCAGAAGTTTTCCTGAGAGTTGAAATTATACAGTCTATTGAGAGGGGTCATCCTACTGTCGACACACCTGCTGCGTGTTAGCATATCCGAGTCAGGATTTAGTTTTCCAGTCTGAATTGAATTCTTATTTGTTTTATTTTTTATTTAATTAAGTTTCTTAGGTGGGTTAGTATTCTTCTTTATTTGCATATATAAGCCTATTGTATCTTTGTTTTAGTATCGGACTTTTGATAATCAATAAAAATTAAGCCTTTTCTCTTTCAATTGCTCATGGATTCGAGTTGTTTATCCTTTGCTCGTAGATTCGAGTGCTTTTCCTATCTGAAATTATCTTTCAGAGTTTGTTGGCACTAGAACGAGATGTAGCCGGCGTTGTTCGCTTCCTTGTATATGTTAAGTGGTATCAGAGGTTCGGGTACTTTTCGACTATGATAGAAGACGATGATAGATTGGAAGGCCTTTCCACAAGGATTGGTATTATTGAAGGGAAGATTCGCGCTACCAACTCAACCTTGGACCGCGTAGTTCAAAAGCTCAGGAGATTATCCCTCAAGATTGATGATCAAAGTCTGGCTGATACTACATATCGAAGTGGACCGGATCATTCGTCTACTAAACTTCCTCCACCACCTCTACCATATCAACCACCACCATATCACCCATCAACTAATCTTTCTCCACCACCTCCATGCTTGCATCCACCACAGCAACCACCCCTATATTATCCATGACTAATTTTTCTCAACCACCATTACTATAGACCCTTCCATTCATCAATGAATTTACAAATTGTGTTGTTCAGAAATTGCAATGCAACCAAAAGACCCCCGACAATATGCAGCGACATGAAATCTTTTACTCTAGGTGTTCAGTCAAGAACAAGGTATGCAACCTCATCATTGACAATGGAAGTTGCGAGAACATCGTGTTTAGAGCACTTGTAAATCATTTAAAGATAGAGACGGAGCCACACTCTCATCTTTACACCATTAGTTAGATCAAGAAGGGCCCCTCTATCAAGGTAATAGATCTATGTCATGTTCCTATTTCAATTGGCAAATATTATCAAGATTTTGTTGTTTGGGATGTGGTTGACATGGACGCATATCATATTCTTTTGGGGAGACCATGGCAACACTATGTTGATACTACCCACAGAGGTAAAGAGAACATCTATATGATCTATATGTTCAATTGGAAGGGCAAAAGAGCTGTCATGAGACTAATTCCACCTACTCTAAAGTCTATAAAAGAAAAGGAAATGTATCCATGTGCAATCGAGATGAGTTTTTCGTGAAATGAAAGAAAACAAAGCGGGGAGTTACTTTATTGGTCAAGAAAAAAGTTTCTCCACCTGCTCAAGTTTCAGAGAAGGTGAAACTATTATTGAAAGAGTCTAAATAAGTTGTCCATGATGAGCTTTCAGAAAGATTACCACTCATGAAAAATATCTAACCTTATATTGATCTTATTTCTGGAGCAAGTCTACCTATTCTTCTACACTACTGGATAAATCTCAAGGAGAGTAAAGTTCTAAAGCAGAGCCTTTATGTGACCTCTGCCTCTTCCTCCACATCACCTCTTCATCAGATCCATAAGAAACATTGGGAAAATCCTGCAAATTATGAGTGTGAGTAAAGGAAAATTCAGAGAAGACATGAGCAGGATTAATGCATACCTCCCAGAGACCCCGCGAACCGACTTCGGTCTCTTCCTCTACGACAGACTAGCCCGAACGGTTGACTTCTTCACCCTCACCTTCTTCTTTAGGGAGACTGCAGCCTGAGCCTGGTCCTCTTTCTCCTCGAGTGGAGCCTCATCTTCATAGGGCTCCCCCAACGGCATCGAAAGTCGACCCATCCCTAGTGGAGGGTTCATCCCTCGGGATAGCGAGAGGCACATTGGGCTTGTTCGAGTTTAGAAGCTAACTCCAGTTACGCTTATCGTATTTGACTTCGTACAACTTCTTGGCCCGCTTCTTGGACTCCTCTGAGACCAACTCGCTACCACAGGTAATTGCGTCCGTACTCCAAGCCCTCGGGACGTTCCTATGCCACTTTCTACGGAGGCTTCCCAAGGACTAGAAACCCGAATGAAAGTGGAGTTCCACCTGTAATCAATATCTGGGAGATTAACAATCAATTTCATCTAGCCTCCTTACGAACTGAAGAAATGAACCCCAAATGAATTCTTTCGCATCGTGTAGATGGTAGCGATAAGCTCGAGATTATATGAGGAAGTGGGGAAATCTACACAAAAGGCTTAATAACCTAGCATCGTTGGCCACGCACCTGGCTTAAACTGGGTGAGAGCGACATTACAGAAGGTCAGCACGCAGTGCACGAAGTTGGTCAAGGTAAGCTGCACCCCCAATGCCAAAATCAGGGGGGAAAATACACCACCCTTAGGGGAGGAACCGTATAATCTGTCCAAGGAACGCACCACTCCACTTTGATACCAGGAGGCAAGGGACCACAGTACTGTAGACTATCTAAAAATCACTGAAGACAAGTCATCAGATAATAGAGTCCATGTTTAAGATGCGTAACTAATCAAAGCCACTCGTGCAAAGGCAAAACGCAGAGCTCGAAGCCCGCGTCTCAACACCACTGTAATGCTAAGACGCAGAGTTCAAAGCCCGCATCTCAGTACCACTTCAGTGCTCAGGCATAAAGCTTGAAGCCCGCGTCTCAAACGCGAAGCTCGAGGCGCGTGTCTAATACCACATCAATGAGGAAACATAGAGTCAGAGGCTCGCGTTTCAACACCACTGCGACGCCCAAAACGCGGAGCTCAAGACCCGCGTCTAGTGTTACCTCAACAGCTAAATGCGGAGCTCAAGACCCGCGTCTAACGTTACCTTAACGGCTAAACGTAGAGCTCAAACCTGCATTTCAACTAAAAAAAAGCCCTGCATCTCAGTTATAACTACCCTCATTATTGGGTCAAGTACTGTTAGGGGAGTTAACCCCCATCATGGAGGGTTTTTAGGGGACGGTTTTACCCCTAGAACCCCTATATATCGCTAAGTTTGCTATTAAAAGGGGTCGGGATTTTGAAACGAGGAAGATTAGCTATACAAAGAGTTTAACTCTTGTACCAACTTGCTGAGTTCAAGTTTTTGCGTAAGTCTCTTTGAGATTTTATTGGATAGGAACTGTGCTACTCCATCCATGATCCAAGGGGAAAAGTTCTGAAGAAGCCTGACGTTTATCTGGTCAATGAAAAATAAGATTCACTTTCCATCGCTACACAAAGAACCCAGCCTTAAACAAAGTGGGGATCTGAGCTTGAGTGTCTTCTTTCTCTTATAGTTGGAATTTGAGTTGTTGTAACTTTTCATTAATTCAAGAAAATTTTGCAATATACTTTCAACTTTCCTCCCCGTATAAGAAATGGCGACTCCGTTGGGGACTACTTTCTCTACTGATGAGCAAGTTATAGCGCAAGGTGACGTCAGCTTCATGGGAAAAATGGTCGAGTCACTTGTTTTGAAATCTGACCAGGCAAAGTACGAAAAGTTCCTCTCTTCTGGCTCCAAGAACTCAGGGTGGCACGGTAGTACTGCAGGGTCTCCTTGGAGATCCGCTCTCAAGTCTCTTTGGAGACTTCCTTAAAGATGGCCCATGCTAACAGGGCTATTTCTGGCGGCGTCGCGCGTGTAGCCTGCGTCAACGTCTCCTACGAGACCCGTAAGACCAACATTGTTGAAGGCCAATCTTGCTATGCCCCTCCTCTCAATATTTCTCAGCTCCAGGTTACCGGGGGTCCCCAACAACCCTTAAGGCGTAACCAGAATGCTGAATGTAGACAAAAGCATCGTGCACATTGACAACAGATGGAAGAAGCTAGAAAAACCATCTGTCTGACAGATACAGGATGCGAAGCTCAGGCCCGCGTCCCTTCTGAACTGCGTCAGACGCGCGAAGTCTGCGTTTAGAAACCAAAACACAGAGCTGGAGAAGCTCGCGTTTCTAAGACCCTACCTGACAAACACGAGACCCGCGTCTCTACTAGAAAATGCGGGACTCATGAAGTTTGCGTCTCTCAAGTGTCATCAAGCAAACGCGACAATCAGCAACATGAGGTCCGCGTCTCTTATCAGCAGAGGCACGAGACCCATGTCTCAAAGCTAAAATGCGAGAACCACGTCTGTTCTACAGAATGTGAACTTTGCATCTTCGAACCCTGCATCCCTGAGACTTGTGCTCAGAGTTGTGACGCAAGGTTAGACGGCTATGGTCAGCAGGCAGCTGAAAAGTCCTCGCCCTCATGGACTCGAGGCTGGTCTCTTCGATCCCCCCCGACGGATCTAAGGGACTACTTGACAAAGAAGAGGGGTGTTCATCAAATCACTCCACTATGTTACTGTGAACGGCTGATCATAGCGGTGCTTTCTGAATGTCACTGCAGCTCGCATGTAAGCAAACAGTCAGTGTTCAACCGGTTATCGTCTATGTCAGGCTTTCGCTCTGTCAAAAGACATCGCTCCCGCACAAGGAGAACCTTCTCTGATGCAGAGTACCCTGAAATTACTGCAAATATGGTAGGTCCAAGCACTGCGCCAAGCAGAACTAAGGAGAAGCAGTCAATAGTCAGCTCCGACGAGTCTGACACCGAGCCAGAAGGAGTGTACCGGTATACCCGCACTCAAACTGGTGTAATAGCCCCAGTGGACTATAGTGCCCTAGCCCGTGGCATTGAAGTAAGCGAGTCACATTCTGCCATAACAGAATCACAGGCCTCAAACTCTTCTGTTAAGAAAGAAGCCTTCGCATATATGGCAAGCACTTTTGAAGAAATAGACAGAGCTTTGAACAGCAAGCTCGACCCAAAGGGAGCAACTCGATATGATTCGTACTCAGTAAGAATCTATTGACAGCCTTAAGCAGATGCTTTCGCAATTGCTTGAGGACAAAAAGAAGAAGCTGAAGGCCAAGACTCCTTCCAAGAAGTCCAAGGACAAGCGGAAGGAAGGGGAAAGCTCGTCCTCTGCACATACCGAGGAGGAGGAGCATTCCAATTCTGAGTCTTCCAAGCCTCCATCTGAAAGAGGAGGCAATTCAGAAAATGAGAACACTCATTCTAAAAGGATGAGTAAACTGGAGCAATGCCTTGAGGCCCTCGCCAATTGAAAAGGCCTCCAAGAAGCAGAAGTGGTCTGGTCGTACCCAGCTGAGTGGGATCTTGTCTCGTACCCTCCTAAATTCAAAGCTCCGACCCTACAGGCCTTCGACGGTAAGGGTTACTGGACCAGCACATATACTACTTCAAGTCCCAGACTGGGAATGTAGCATCAAATAATGTTGTCCGGTACGTTTATTCATCGGCACCCTAAAGAGATTGCTTTTGAATGGTTCATGAAGCTCCTAGAAGGCTCTATCAAGAACTGGGGTATCTGGAGAAGCTTTTCCTCATCTGTTTCTTCGAAGATGATTTGGAGATTACCATGCCAACTCTCCTGACAATGAGGCAACAGAATGGAGAGCCAATTAAAGCATTTGTGGAGAGATTTTGGAACATGGCACTCCGATGTCCTAGCGGCATGACCCAGGCCATACTGGTAGAAATATGCCATCACAATTTGCAAACCTCACTCCTAGCTCAGATAGGGATAGCTAAAAGTCGTACCTGGAAGGCAAGGCGAACAGACAGAAGAGATTGTCATCAGGGTTAAGGCATAAGAAAACAACACCAGACCCGAAAAGTTAACAAGGCACGTGTCAGAAGCATCTTTTCAAGTTAAAAGAAAGGATACACTAGCGACAGAGACAAAGTCTCCCTCTAAGCCCCAACCAGCTAGAGGGGTTGGCTCTTCAAGTCAGCTATGCATCAACAAGCGTTACTCATTTAAAGACGAGCATGTTGATTCATTGTTCAAGTTGCTTAATAAGAGCAGCAGACTGAAGCTTCCTTAAGTTAGATGTCTTGAAGAGGTAGGCAAGACCGACAACCTCAATTACTGCTTGTACCACAGGATGCTGGGGCACTCTATCAAAAGCTGTTACATCTTTAAAGACATTCTCCAAGTTTTGATTGATGCAGAGGTGCTCAAGCTCCGCCTGGAACAGAAGAAAGTGACAAGAAATATGACGTCTTTCCTTCAGTTCGGAGTACAGCCTCCAACGCCAGCTGGAATAGTTCCCATCTCGAAAGGGGAACTAAGGGTGGTTAATATAAATCCACACCGCCAGCAGGAGAGAGGTCACGTACTTGTTCCTACTCCTTAAGAAGAAATCATGTGGGTTCATCCTCACCTCGTGGAAGGCCAGCAGTGGATAATGTTATCCACAGGAAGTCCAAGGGGAAAGTAAAAGCTTTACCTTGCAATGTGGTGTGTGCTTCCTCCTGTTCGCATTTCGAAGTTCATAAAAAACTCTATCGTTGTTGAATCACATACAAGCTATAAAACCTAAACTTGCTAGAATCGTTTTAACAAAGTGTGTAGTGGCAAGTATAGGATCGAATTCACAGAGACTTGTTCTTGAAAATTTAGTTATTAAAAATCTCACTTTTTATCTTATTCTAGTTGAGAAATCCCTTAGATAAGGGTTTGAATTTTGTTTTCTAAAAATAAATAAATAAATAAAGATCTTGTGAAAGAAAGCAAAAGCAAAATAAAAATATGAATAAAGTAAAAGAAAAATAAAAATATGAAGAAAGCAAAAGAAGAAAGAAATACTAACATTTTTGTGAAGATTTGAATAACCAAAGTAAAAAAAAAGAAATTAAGAGATTGGTACGAAGAGAAGAGGAAGATGAACCAGTGAACCTTGTTGTCTCCCTCCTCCAAGCAATGCTGAAAATAAAAGAAGCTAATAAAAAAAAAGACATGACTTCATGGAATCAAATATGCAAGAAAAGAGTAGCATAAAAAAAAATAAAGAGAAAATTAAAGAAAGACTTAGACTGAACGCTGCAAGATCATGAAGAAGAATTCTGAATTTTATTCAATAAGCATTAAATACAAAGCTCATGATCCTCTCCAATCTCGCATTACAACGCTCAAAACTCTCTTTTTTTTTGCTTTTCAGCTCTCTCCTATATTCTCTCTCTCTCTCAATGGATATAGGTATTTATAGGAAAATAGTGATAAGGGTAGGGAGATAGGAAGAGTTGGCTATTTTTGAATTTCAATCTTCCCCTTATCTCCAAACTTGATTTATCCAGAATTCTGATCTGCAACTTATTGGGATATTAATTGCTGAATATTGCTTATCATATGCTAGAATTTGAAACAGTGATCAATATAAGAGTTGTAGCCCTTTAAATCATCTTTCTGGATCATCTTGAATCATCAAATTTGAGATTTGGCAGCGGAAGTTATGATTAAAATGCTAAACTGTATCCAATCTGAATCCAAATCTAAATTGCTTCATCTCATCCGTTGATCTTCTCTCTATCCATTTATCCTCAGCAAACCCAATAGGGTCTTCAAAAATTCATTTTTTCTTTAAATGTTTATAGTATTATCTTATCTAGTAAATTCAATCCTCAGATAAGATAGACTAAAGATTCTCTGAATTTGAGTCGATCCCTGTTTGATTTGAACTTTTTGGTTTGTTTGGATAGGATTCATGTTTATCTTCTCTTTATTATCCTGCAAGGATTAGGACATTAAGACAAGTGAGTTTGTAATGATTTATTACAGATATGTGTAGGAATGTATTAATATTTATGCAATATGTGTGTCCAAACACCCCCCCACACTTATCTTTTGCTCGTCCTTGAGCAAAACAAGACTAACCTAAGGTTTTTATTGGACCACTTTCGCAAGTCATGCGATTGCACTTAGCATGTGCAATAAGCCTTTAAACCTCTAAGTTACCCTTGAGGAGGAGTTGTAGTCTCCTGAGGATTTTCAGTGGATTACACCCACAAAATCTATAAAGAAAAGAAACAATTTGTTAGTATTTTTGAAAATATATTTTGAAAAGAAGAGAAAATATTTGAAGTGTTTTTACAAGTATTTAAGCAACTTGTAAGTTCTAAGAGTATCAAATTATTCATCCATAGACTTAGCCTCTATTCAAATATTTATTATCAATTAAAGTTAGGAATAAAATTGTATTCTCATCTAATCTATTATTTTACCCTAAGTCATATGCATCTTGTGACCGTGAATATTTTGACTAAGGGTTCTTCAACTCTAACTCTTATACCTTTTTTGTGTATATAGTGGTTGTAATATTCCTTACCTTTCATAAGCTTTCTAATTTGCCCATGTAATGAGCCTTCGTCGGTGACTCCCAAACCGGACGGTTTTAGGGCACCGGATGAGAAAACACCTCAAGGACTTAGGACTCGAGCAAATAAGACCACAAAACTAAAAATTTATTTGGTGATATGAACCACTTTTAGGCGTGAATAATCATGCTTTATGAGGTACAAAATCCAGCTTAATTAGAGGATTCTTATTCTATATAATATATATATATATATATATATATATATATATATATATATATATATTTATATATATTCTTCTCTCTTTTTTTTCTTCTTTTTTTTTTTTAAGGCATAAGAATCTTTGTTTTTGAATCCTAAGTATGTAAGTATATAAAGGATGCATATTTTATCAAGGTAAAAATCAAGACTGGGTTACTTTTTCAATTTTTTCTTTCTATCCCTAGAAATTAAACAAATATTCTTATTTCAATCAAGTATAAGATATCCTAATTATAATTCTCTTATTCCTTAAAATTAACTTAATTTCTTACAAAAATAAGTCAAAGTATTATTTTCCTTTCCAAAAAGTTTTTTTTGTATAAATTTTTTAATTTTTTTATTTTTAATCTTTTTTTATTTTATTTTATTTATTTTTTAAAAAAACCTAAAAGAAAACCTATGTTAACCTTCCCCCACACTTATCTCATGCATTGTCCTCAATGTATGAATGAATGCATAGCATGTTATAAATGTAAGAATGTGAAGGATAGATAGCACCTGATGAGGACGAGTGAATGTCATCCATCATTGTCTAGTTAAGAGAAAAAATACAAAAACTATAATATATAAATGGATCCCTAGTATGTATAGAGATCAATCCTGATAAACAGGATCTTCCAGAAGGATTTCCTCCACTTATGGGCTCAGATACTCACTGTATGGTTTTAAACGATGGCCATGTACTTGAAAAGTGGTGCCGTCCGTGGTATTGTGGACCTCAACTGCACCATGTGGGTGTACCTTATGAACAATGTAGGGACCGGTCCAACGGGATTTTACTTTTCCTGAAAAGAGATGTAGACGGGAATTGTACAACAAGACTTTTTGTCTTGGCTGAAATTCCTTCCGAGTTATGATCCAATCATGCATAATCTTCATGCGATTCTTGTACCGTTTTGAACAGTCATATGCATCATTCCGTATCTCTTCAAGCTCATCCAGTTGAAGTTTCCTAGACTCTCCTACCTTGTCTAGATCAAAATTTAGGCATTTGATTGCCCAGTATGATTTATGTTCTAACTCGACAGGAAGATGACAAGCCTTGCCATAAACTAACCTATATGGAGAAATTACAATAGAAGTTTTGAATGCAGTTCTATATGCCCATAAGGCATCAGTTAGGCGAAGAGACCAATCTTTTATAATAGTGTTCACAGTTTTCTCTAGAATGGTCTTGATGACTCGATTGGAAACTTTTACTTGGCCACTAGTGTGTGGGCGGTAAGGGGTGGCTACTCTATGATTGATGCAATATTTTCTCATTAAGGCTTTGATCGGTTGCTAATATTGCACATTCATTATCATATTCTCATACTTATAAACTCTGCTTTTTCCTAATTATTGTTTAATTTATTTGCAGGCCCATTCCTAAAGGAAGGGAAGAGAAATGAGCCCAAAAGCCCATCAAATTCTGATTTAAATCAGAATTAATTCGAAGTTAGTAAATCAGGGCAGATCAGGTCGGTTCAGATCAGTTGAAAACAAGTTAGAACAAATCCCTACAAATCAATCGGTTGAAGCCAAAGATCAAAGGCCATTTCATCAAAATCTCGGACTTAAACTGCAAATCCAGCTGAAGATAAAAGCAAATCGCGAAGCCGGGGATTACTACCAACAGGGTGTGGCCACCTGGCCACACCATGGCCGCGAAAACGCAGCCAAAGCCGCATTTTCACAGCTTTGTTAAGGAGTTAGGGGGAGCGTTTTCTCCCCCTATCTTTGTACACTCTCCTACGTTGGGTTTTGCCTATAAATACTGAGATTTTCAGAGATCAGAGAGGACGACCATGCAGAGATAGAATTTCGTCCACTTTTTCATTCTTTTTAGTGTAGGTTTTTGTTTTTCTTTCATGTAATTTTCAGTTTTAATTTATGTAAATCAGAGGAGATCAAAGTTTCATAGGATAATGAGAATGAAGCTTGCGCTGAGAGTGACACCGGTGTAAGATTTTCTTCTTTTCTCTTATTGTTATAAAATCGAATCTGTAGTTCCCTTTTTATATGTACTTTGTTTTTGTGTTCTTCTTCTTCTCTACTTTTCTCCTTTTAGTACCAATTGCCATCCAAGTTAGTCTTAAAGCATCGACAGAGCCTTGGCTTTGCGAGTGCCACCGATAACTCATGACGATAGATTTTTAGTTTCATTCTGTATCACTCATACTTACAACGTCTTGATGATATAATGTGGAGGAGACGGGAATCAACTTTTATGTGCTATACGTTGATCGCCTCACTTCAAGGTAACATCATTGCAAAAGATTCAAGGTAAGCATTTGGCTAAAGGAGGTAAGTAACTTTTAGATTCTTTTCTTTTAATTCTTTAGTCTAGAACACCACAATCTACCACTTCTTTTATCACTCCTTTTTCATTTCTTTGTACATACATTTCTAGTTTCTCCATCTTCTTAATCTACCATCTTTTTTCTAATTCAACTTTAACTCAATTTTTCTTTTTTTTTAAAGAACTAAAGAAGAACTTTAACCATACGTTGTAGCCTGAGAGAGAAATTACTAAAAAGCTTCCATCGCTAGTCCCTCCTTGTGGATCACGACTCGTATAGCCACTTGCTATTGCGGTAGAATTGAGTAACTTGCACCTTTCATTCTTAGTTCTGAAATTCTGTATTCTTGTGTGCAGGTCCAACCTCAATCAAATTTTGGCGCCGTTGCCGGGGAGGGACGGTAAGTAATTCTCTTTAAAGTTTACATTTTTGATTAACCTTCTTCTTTGTTTTTGGTGTACAGATTTAACAATAAGGAATTTCTGCTGAAGTGGACATATAAGTGGCCCTGGACTCTGCTCAAGAAAGCAGAGCCCAGAAGCCCTCAGATTTGCTACATTCTTTTGGCAATCTGAGTGAACTACTAACCTGTATTTTCTGCAGGTTAGCTGAATTGCATAGTTTAAATATCTGTAGCATTTATCTCTTTATTTGACTCACTGTATATATATTTATAACAGAACAGTAAAAAGTTGATTGTAAATACTAAAAATGATTTAGACTTTGCATTTAGGCACGTGTCTATTTCATTACATTTTCTATTTACTGTTGAAGAGTGCTGGAGCCAAGGTATGTGTGCATAGCATTTAGTATAAGGTTCATTCTTATATGAAATATTGCTTGAGTGTTACTTTTTTCTATATACTTGTACTCTGCACTAAATTGATTTAAAGATTTGTCTATAAATAAGATAAGGTGGGGAAGTCATTACCCTCCCTTAGCCCACAAACAATCTCCTCACTCACTAACCCAAGCCTAATTAAAACTGAGTAAACGTTAGCCTTAGAGACATCTCGGACTCAATTAGGAGATTATCCTAAGGGGGAAGGTGTTAGAATTTGACTCCTACCAAATCAGTGTTTAAGGAAAGGGATTGAGGGGCGAAACCCGAAGGCTGGTGGTTTGGCTTAATTAGACCTGTCGCTTTTGCGCGGATACCTCCCACCAATTTTGCCCTGACCTGGCTGATTAGCTTGTGGTCAAAGTCTGCATTATACCTCTCGTGGACAGTCTAACCAGTTAGGAGTCATCTAGGTCTAAGGTTTACCCTAACTTAGGTTAGATTTTTTTTCTTTTTATTTGTTTGCTTTTTTTCTTGTTTGTGTTTGACATTTCTTGTGTGATATGGCTCATAATAACAATTTTTTCAATTTTAATGGTAATCCATATTACACACCAACCTCTTTTTGGATATTACCAACCCGGCATATCATAACTTTAACCAGCCTAGTGTGCTGGATTGGTCTTATCCGAATCAATATAACCGATGGCTCCATTCTTATAACCACAATTTCCAAAATAATTTCAACTCTTCACAGAGTCAATGGGGATT
Organism: Agave tequilana; assembly: GCA_038442645.1. Lineage (NCBI taxonomy): Eukaryota > Viridiplantae > Streptophyta > Magnoliopsida > Asparagales > Asparagaceae > Agave > Agave tequilana. Next base: position 155,737 of record JAVJIF010031324.1, on the reverse strand, counting down.
CACCTCCCCCGAGTTCAATTTTCAACCAACTTGTCCTCTTTATCCACCTTGTCCACAATATTTCCAAGATTCATACTCAGTTCCACCAGTCTAAAATAAAAAACTATCAATTTTGGAAATGAGTATGCGTGAGTCCAAACAACAATCACAAAATCTGACGGACTCACAATTCCAAAACAACACTTCATCTTTTCAAGTCCAGTCGCAACAATACGATGAACCAATCAACTATGAAAAGATGCTTGAAGCCATGACTCAGGCTCAAAATGCTTATAATCATGACATAGATATGGTGGTTCATACTCTCCGTTCTCACCGTTTGACCATTTCTGATGTCGCTAACCATTCTGTTGAGCCGATGAATCATGTTGTTTTGAAAAACAAGATTCCATTTCAGCACAATCATTTGAACTTGCCCAAACTCCAAATTTTGAAAATGACATTGACAGTTTGGCAAGTTATTTCTTTCTTGAAGTGGAACTTGAGAATGAATATGATTCTAAACCTCAACTTAGTGATTCACTTCTACTTCCTGATTCAATAATGACTCCGGTGTCTTCACCTGATTTCAATTTTTTTCCCGAGTCAACATTGGATCCTTAGCCAATTCATAATGAAATTGAATCGCCCATTTTTGATGGTCATCATATTGAACTTGACCAATTTCATACTTTTGAAAATCCCATTAACAAATTGGCAAGTTCTCATTTTTATGAAATTGAACTCAATGAGAAATGTGACCTAGATTCTCAAATTTGTGATCCGGTTTAAATTTTCGAATTAATATTGACTCTTGTTTTGTTACCCAACTTGAGTAATATTTTAGAGTCAGTTTTGATTCCCACACCTGTCATTCTTGAACTTGAATCACCAATATTAAGTCACATTCCATTGTGGGAAAATGAATGTGGACTTGAGTTTAACTTCTTGATTTGGACCCACTTCCTGAACCAATCTCGACTCTTGAACCTTTACTTAACTTAAGTCACTTTCCTGAGTCGGTATTAGTTCTGTACTTCCTAAGCCAAGTCAATCATTCTATCTTTTCACACTCCATTTTGGGACAAGGCGGTTGACAAAATTGGCTCCGAATTAATTGTGAAATTTGAAAATTAGATGGGGTAAAATATTTAATAAAAATTGGTCATATATACATCATTTTAGTGGTTTATATAAGAGAGATTTCTGGTGGGTTCCTCAGAACTCCATGAAAATTTGATTGGGCCGCATTTCGTGGACCAATCAGACCACCACCGGAACCACCACCTTAAGGTAATATTTTCCTTCCCTTTCTTCTTTTTCATGCATCTATGCATTAATTCATACATTGAGGATAATGCATGAGATAGGTGTGGGGGAGGGTCTAACATAACTTAGGTTTTCCTTTTTATTATAAACAAAAAAATTTAACATTTTCTTTACTTTTAAAAACTTTTTGAAAATAGAAACAATATTTTGACATATTTTTGTAAGAAATTAAGTCAATTTTAAGGAATAAGAGAATCATAATTAAGATTTCTTATACTTGGTCAAAATAAAATTATTTATTTGATTTCTAAGGATAGGAAGAAAGTTTGTGAAAGTAATTTAGTCTTAATCTTTACCTTGAAGAAATATACACACCTTATACACTTTCACACTTAGGGTTCAAAAACAAAGATTCTTATGCCTTATTAAAAAAAGAAAAAAAAGAAAAAATGTATCTATGAAAGATGAACAAATCTAATTATTGATTAGCTAGGTGCTTTGGCCTAAGTAAGCCTTGGTATTTATGCGAAAGATGATTAGATAAGTTTGAGAAAAAAATATATAAAAATTCTCTGATTAAGCTGGGTATTTGTGCCTAATAAAGCATAAGTATTCGCCTAAAAGCGATTCATATAATAAAATCCTTAGTTTGTGGCCTTATTTGTTCGAGTCCTTAAATCTTTGGGGTATTTTCTCACCCGGTGCCCTAAGACCGTTTGGTTTGGGAGTCACTGATTAAAGGCTCGTTACATGGGCAAATTAGAAAGCCTAATAGAATTAAGAAATAGTACCACAAAAAAAAATAAAAAAGAATATTATAAAAAATAAATAAATAAGGCATAAGTGTTAGAGTTAAAGAACCCTTAGTCAAAATTTTCACGGTCACAAGGTGCATATGACTTAGGGTAAAGTAATAGACTAGATGAGAAGTACAATTTGACTCCTTACTTTAATTGATAACAAATTTTTGAATATAGACTAAGTTTAAGAATGAAAAATTCAGTTTTCCTATAACTTATAGATTACTTAAAACTTACAATAATATTTTAAATATTTTTCTTTCAAAATGTGTTTTCAAAATACTAACATTTTTTTTCTTTCTTTACGGATTTTGTGAGTGTAATCCACTGAAAACTCTCACGAGACAAAACTTATCCTCTTGGGGAAACCTAAAGGTTTAACGACTTGTTGCACAGACTCAGTGCAATCGCGTGACCTGCGAAAGTGGTCTAATAATTTTTTGTTTAGTTGTTTTTCTCAAGGACGAGCAAAAGATAAGTATGGGGGTGTGATCAGTCGCTAATATTGCACTTATAAACTCTACTTTTTCCTAATTATTGTTTAATTTATTTGCAGGCCCATTCCTAAAGGAGAGGGAAGAGAAATGAGCCCAAAAACCCATCAAATTCTGATTTAATTCAGAATTAATTCGAACTTAGTAAATCAGGGCAGATCACGTCAGTTCAGATCGGTTGAAAACAAATTAGAACAAGCCCTTGCAAATCAATCGGTTGAAGCCAAAGATCAAAGGTCATCTCATTAAAATCCCAGACTTAAACTGCAAATCCAGCTGAAGATAAAAGCAAATCGCAAAGCCGGGGATTACCACCAACAAGGTGTGGCCACCTGGCCATGCAAAACGTGGCCAAAGCCGCGTTTTCACGGCTTTGTTAAGGAGTTAGGGGGAGCGTTTGCTCCCCCTCTCTTTGTACACTCTCCTACATTGGGTTTTGCCTATAAATACTAGAACTTTTAGAGACCAGAGAGGACGACCATGTAGAGATAGAATTTAGTCCACTTTTTCATTCTTTTTAGTGTAATTTTCAGTTTTTCTTTTCATGTAATTTTCAGTTTTAATTTATGTAAATCAGAGGAGATTAGAGTTTCATAGAAGAATGAGAATGAAGCTTGTGCTGAGAGTGACACCGGTGTAAGATTTTCTTCTTTTTTCTTATTGTTATAAAATCGAATTTGTAGTTCCCCTTTTGTATGTACCTTATTTTTGTGTTCTTCTTCTTCTCTACTTTTCTCCTTTTGGTATCAATTGCTATCCAAGTGAGTCTTAAACATCGAAAGAGTCTTGCCTTTGCGAGTGCCACCGATAGCTCATGATGATGGATTTTTAGTTTCATTCTGTATCACTTCATACTTGCAACATCTTGATGATATAATGTGGAGGAGACAGGAATCAACTCTTATGGGCTATACATTGATCGCCTCACTTCAAGGTAACATAATTGCAAAAGATTCAAGGTAAGCATTTGGCCAAAGGAGGTAAGTAACTTTTAGATTCTTTTCTTTTAATTCTTTAGTTTAGAACACCACAATCTATCACTTTTATCACTCATTTTCTATTTCTTTGTACATATCATTTCTAGTTTCTCCATCTTCTTAATCTACCATCTTCTTCCTAATTTAACTTTAACTCAATTTTTTCTTTTTCTTTTAAAGAACTAAAGAAGAACTTTAACCATACATTGTAGCCTGAAAGAGAAATTACTAAAAAGCTTCCATCGCTAGTCCCTCTTTGTGGATCACGACCCGCATAGCCACTTGCTATTGCGGTAGAATTGAGTAACTTGCACCTTTCATTCTTAGTTCTGAAATTTTGTATTCTTATGTGTAGGTACAACCTTAATCAGGCTTCAAATGTACGATTGCAGAATTATTTTCCACCATCGCTGATGATTGCATGAAGAAAGCCAAAATGAGAGAATACATTCTCTTTCAAGAAGTTTACCACAACTTTGTGGTCATTGGTTTTACATGCTACAGCCTCTATCCATTTAGAGACGTAGTCAACTGCTACAAGGATATATTGATATCTATGGGATATAGGAAAGGGACCCATGAAGTCAAGTCCCAAACATCAAAGATTTTGACAACTAAGATCGGGTTTAACGACATTTCATTTTGGCGTGCAATCTTCTCTAATCTTTGACAACGATCACATGATTGACAGTAGATATGAGCGTCATGAAATAGAGTGGGCCAATAAAAATCACATTGCAAAAATTTTGTAGCAGTTTTCTTCCCACTAAAATGGCCTCCACAGGCTTGGTCATGGTAAAATGAAAGGATGCTCCTAAATTCTGAGTTAGGAACGCAGCGTCGAATGATCTGATCGGGACAGTACTTGAACAAGTATGGTTCATCTCAGAAGAACCATCTGACCCTAGCTAAGAACGCAATTGTTCTTGCTTGGTCCATGAATCAGGCATTTATTTCGTGACAAGATAATTCACAATGTCAGCATACCATGGAATAATTAAAAAGGAGATGGGCATTAACTGCTCATCCGGAAATGTCTCAAGGACATGTAGTGAGTCGGACATAGATTCGACCACAATCCTAGACAAATGATCTACTACAACATTCTCAGCTCCCTTTTTTATCATGGATTTGTAAGTCAAATTCCTGCAGGAGTAAGATCCAATGGATAAACGGGCTTTAGCATCTTTTTTCATGAGAATGTACTTTAAAGCTGCATGATCGGTGTAGATTAGGATCTTAGAACCTATAAGGTATGGACATAATTTGTCAAGAGTGAAAATGACTGCCAACAATTCTTTTTCAGTGGTGGAATAGTTCAGTTGAGCGTCGTTAAGAGTCTTACTGGCATAACAAATGACATGAGAAAGTTTATCCACTCGTTGGCCTAGGACATCCCCTACAACATAGTCAGAAGCGTCACACATCACCTCAAATGGGAGATTCCAATCAGGTAGTTGGATGATGGGTGCTGAGGTTAACTCAGTCTTTAGCCTTTCAAAGGCTTCCAAACAAGAAGGGGTGAACTAAAAGGGAACATCCTTTGCTAGAAGATCACAAAGAGATTTGGAGATTTTGGAAAAATCTTTGATAAAGTGGCGGTAAAATCCAGCATGGCCTAAGAAAGATCACACCTCTCGAACAGTTCTAGGAGGTGATAATTTGGCGATTAGCTCTACCTTAGCTTTATCAACCGCTATATCTCTATCAGAAACAATGTGTCCTAAGACAATCCCGGATTTCACCATGAAATAACATTATTTCAATTGAGAAATAGGTTCTTCTCCTTACATCTTATCAATACCAATGATAGATGATATAAACCCTTATTAAAAGTAGATCCAAAGACAGAGAAGTCATCCATGAAAACCTCTAGAAATCGCTCAACCATATCTGAAAAGATCCTCAACATACACCGCTGAAAAGTAGCTGGTGCATTGCATAGCCCAAAGGGCATGCGACGATATGCAATTGCATTTGTCAAACGGACATGTGAATGTCATTTTCTCTTGGTCCTCATGAGCAATGTAGATTTGGTTATATCCTGAATAACCATCGAGGAAGAAATAATAAGCGTGACCGGCAATACGTTCTAAAATTTGGTCGTTGAAAGGCAGAGAAAAATGATCTTTCCTAGTCATGGAGGTTAGTTTCCTATAGTCTACGCACACTCGCCAACCAGTTTGAACACGAGTTAGAACCAACTCATTATACTCATTAGTAACAATTGTGACTCTAGACTTTTTGGGTATAACTTGTATCGGACTAACCCACTGTCTATCAGAGATAGGGTAAATGATACCCGCATCTAAAAATTTTATTATCTCTGCTCTCACCACCTCTTTCAAAAGAAGGTTTAAACACCTCTGTGATTCTCTCGAGGTCTTGACATTCTCTTCAAGATGAATTTGGTGCATTACTACAGAGGGGCTAATTCCCTTGATGTCTGCTATGGTCCATCCTATGGCTTCCTTATGTTCCTCAAGAATATCTAGCAACTTTTCTTCTTTGTCCTTATCTAAATGAGATGATATGATTACAGGTAAGGTTTTTGACTCACCTAGAAAGGCATACTTCAATGTGTCGGTAAAGGTTTGAGCTCTAACTTGGGAGGCTCGACGATTGATGGAACAGGAATAGATGTTGACAATAGTGAGGGTTCTACCTTAGTTCTCCATAGGTTGGTGTCCATGATGGGGACAGAATCTAACAATGCGTTCACCTCTTCTATAGACTCCTCAATATCAAAATTCATTCTAAAATGGGCTAAGCATTTCTCCAAGAGGTCTTCATAGGAAGACTCCTCAAAGGTGTGATTGATCAACATATCAATCATATTGGCCTCCTCATGATCGTCCATTGCATATGGTTGTGAACTAGTATGGAAAACGTCTAGCTCAACTGTCATATTCCCAAATGATAAGGTCATGACTCCATTCCTACATCTAATAACAACATCAGCAGTAGTAAGGAATGGTCTCCCTAAATCACAAGGGAGTGATTGATTGGATCTCTAACTGGTTCAGTGCTAAGACCATAAAGTCAGCAGGAAAATAGAATTCGTCGACCTTTAAAATAACATCCTCAACAATTCCCTTGGGGACCTTAACTGACCTATCTGCTAGAAGCAATGTAAGGTTAGTGGGTTGTAACTCCCCTAAACCTAATTGTTTGTATACAGAATAGGGTAAGAGGTTTACACTTGCCCCTAAATCTAGTAGACACCGATCCATAACCTGATCTCCTGTCCTAACAGAAATAATTGGACTCCCTGGATCCTCATATTTGGGTGCAATGGATTGCTGGATGAGCATGATGCTTGTGTAGCAAATGCAGCTTCACGAGGCACAGAACTTTTCCTCTTGATCGTTGTTAGGTCCTTTAGAAATTTAGCATATGAAGGTATCTGATTAATGGCATCCAGGAAGGGAATGTTGATTTGGACGTATTTGAAAACGTCTAAAATTTTCTCACAGTGATTTTTCTTCCTAGTTGGTTGAAGACGTTGAGGAAATGAGGCTTTGGGCACAAAAGATTTATCTTTATTGTCAACGATAACTTGATCATCTTTCTTTGTTGACTCCTTTGGTTCCTTTTTTCTTTTTCTTTTACAATATTAGAATTGTTTGGTGGATCTTGGACTTGGTTGTCTACTCTCTTGCCTGACCGTAAAATATGGATGGCTTGGACTTGATGGTTTGAATCAGAACTAATTTCAAACTAGCCTGTTGGAGTATTTTGAGGAGCAGGTTGTCCTCTCGGGTTGGACACAGTTTGACTAAGAAAATGTCCTTTCTCTCTTTCTCCCCCTAATAGTTGCAGCTAACTGTTCTATCTGAACCTCGAGCCTGGCTATCGTCTGATCCTGATTGTGACACATTTGGGCTTGAGTTTGATTAGATATTAGTTGGCTCTGCATGAATTGTTGGAGAGTGTCCTCTAAAGATGGTTTTCTTTGATTAGGAGGGACATATGGAGGAACAAATGGTGTTGCATTGAATTGAATTACCTTGTGAAATTGATTATTAGAAGATGGTCCTCAAAATAATGATGATCCATCATATCCTTGTCCTTGAGGAGACTTCCATGAGAGGTTGGGATGATTCTGCCAACCCGGATTGTATATTTCACTAAATGGGTTTTTGTTGGGATTGGGCTTATGAAATGTATTGAGTACATTTGCTTGCTCTGCTTTGATAATTGGCAACCCGGGGTATTGTTCAACCAAGTGGTCTTGGATATCACAAAGGACACAAACGGGAGACACCACTGACTTAGATGGTTCGGGAGCTGAAGATTGTGTTCCCTTGCTCAATTCTAATGCTTCAAGTCTTCGTACTACTGATGTCAATTTGTCATCACTCTCAAAATTAGGGTTGAATTTATGTATACCACCTTTGTTAGTGGCAGTTAAGGTGGTAAGTTGCTTATTATCAACACTAACAGGCTCTCATTCTAGAGTACTTTCTGATACCTCTTCAAAGAATTGCCATGCATCATCGGCTATTTTGCTCGAGAATGTTTCATTGCAAAGGGACTTAATCATGGTCTTATTCAAGTAGTCTAACCCTTCGTAAAGAATTTGAATTAAGCAGATCTTTTTGAATCCGTGATGGGGACACTCAAGTAAAGATCCTTGAATCTTTCAAAATATGTGAAGAACGTCTCTCCTTGTAGTTGATGAAAGGTGCTGAGGGCTTGACGTATGGTAGCAGTTTTCTGCTTAGAATAGTACTTCCTATAGATGGCTTTGGCTAATCCTACACAAGAAGAAATTGAATCCGGTTGGAGAGAAAGAGGCCAAGATTTGGCTCTTTCTTCTAGAGAAAAGGGAATAACCTAAGTTTTAGGGATTTCTCTGTCATTTGATGATACTTCATGGTCCCACAAATATCCTCAAATTCCCTAACGTGTTGATATGGGTTCTCATTTGCCAATCCCCGAAAGACTGAAAGCATCTGTATCATCCCGGATTTAATCTTAAAATTTATCGTAAGGGCTGGCAAGGTGATACAGGAAGGTTGGGTGGATCTTGTAGGATACATGTAATCCTTTAAGGTCATTTGTTTGGTTTCATTAGCGTCACCCATTGTTGCAGTAGGGTCAGAACAATAATGGATTCCAATCGACCCTTAATACGAACCCACTTTCGCATGAACCAGGGTACTGCACTGATAAAGGATTTTCTAAATCCTAAATAAGATTACACACAAGATGACTCAACCAATCAATTGCAATCAAGTATTTTTTTATCTTGAATTTAATTTAAAGGTAATCAGTTTTTTTTTTCAACCACTAATCTTAAGAGAATAGAATTCTCCCAAGTTAGACAGCTCCTAACTGGGTTGGAAGGATAGTGGTTTTACTGGTTAGACCTGTAAAACAAGCGATTCAGTTCTTCCTCCAGGCCAGGCACCGCCGCAATGGGTTAGTCACCTTTCTAGACAAGGAAGTTCCTCTTCGAAAGCTTGAAAGTGTTTACCGGAGTCTTCCCAAAATAGTTCCACTTAAATGAGCTCGAAATCCTAGTGGCTGAGTTCTAACTGATTTTAAATTAGGTCAAGCTTGGGAAAAAAATTTAAATGCGGTTGTGATTTTTGAGCCAAGGAACGGGTGATGAAATCCCGACCTTATATGAGGGGGGACAACTCTTAAGATCTTTTTATGCAAGTATGCACTAATGCAACACAAAATTCAATCAATAAGCACCTCTAAAACCCCACTGACAAGAGATTCGTGGGTAGATTTAGAAAATACTAACCTTTCCGGCGACTCTAAAGCAAGTAAGTTTTTATTTATTTTTATTTTAGCAAAGCAATATGTCATAAGCAAGCAAGCTTCTTGTTGTTGTGCAAGTCTTCCTTTGTTTATGCAATATCCCTGCAAAAGAAAATTTGAAATTCAATCTTAGGGATGGAAAGACAAATAATAAAAAAAGAAAAGAAATTTGAAAATTTTTTTTAAGATTTAACTTTCTGAATTTTTTAAATTTTTGATAATTTTTTTATTTTTTTAATATTAAACTAGAAAAAGATTAGATGTTGATTTTCAAAACCAAAAATTTTCACAAGTCCCCGGCAATGGCGCAAAAAACTGTTCGCATTTCAAAGTTTATGAAAAACTCCATCGTTGTTGAATCACGTACAAGTTATGAAACCTAAACTTACTATAATATTTTTAACAAAGTGTGTAATGGCAAGTATAGGATCGAATCCACAATGACTTGTTCTTGAAAATTTAGCTATTAAAAATCTCACTTTTATCTTATTCTAGTTGAGAAATCCCTTGGATGAAGGTTTGAATTTTATTTATTTAAAAATAAATAAATAAATAAAGATCTTGTAGAAGAAAGCAAAAGCAAAATAAAAATATGAATAAAGTAAAAGAAAAATAAAATATGAAGAAAGCAAAAGAAGAAAGAAATACTAACTTTTTTGCGAAGATTTGAATAACCAAAGTAAAAAAGAAATTAAGAGATTGGTACGAAGGGAAGAGGAAGATGAACCAGTGAACCTTATTGTCTTCCTCCTCCAAGCGATGCTGAAAATAAAAGAAGCCAATAAAAGAAAAGAGATGACTTCATGGAATCAAATATGCAAGAAAAGAATAGCATAAAAAAGGAGAAAATTAAAGAAAGACTTAGACTGAACGCTGCAAGATCGTGAAGAAGAATTCTGAATTTTATTCAATAAGCATCAAATACCCCTTGATCCTCTCCAATCTCGCATTACAACGCTCAAAACTCTCTTTTTCTGACTTTTCAGCTCTCACCTGTACTCTCTCTCTCTCTCTCTCAATGAATATAGGTATTTATAGGAAAATAGTGATAATGGAGAGCATAGGGATATAGGAAGAGTTGGCTATTTTTGAATTTCAATCTTCCCCTTATCTCCATATTTGATTTATCTAGAATTCTGATCTGCAGCTTATTGGCTCGTTGATTGCTGAATATTGGTTATCATATGATAGATTTGAAATAGTGATCAACATAAGAGTTGTAGCCCTTTAAATCTTCTTTCTGGATCATCTTGAATCATTAAATTTGAGATTCGGTAGCAAAAGTTATGATTAAAATGCTAAACTGCATCCAATTTGAATCCGAATCTAAATTGCTTCATCTCATCCGTTGATTTTCTCTCTATCCATTTATCCTCAGCAAACCCAATAGGGTCTTCAAAAATTCATTTTTTTGAATTTTTATAGTATTATCTTATCTGGTAAATTCAATCCTCAAATATGATAGACTAAAAATTCTCTAAATTTGAGTCGATCCCTTTTTTATTTGAACTTTTGGGTTTGTTTGGATAGGCTTCATGTTTATCTTCTCTTTATCATCCTGCAAGGATTAGAACATTAAGAAAAGTGAGTTTGTAATGATTTATTACAGAATATGTGTAGGAATATAATAATGTTTATGCAATATGTGTGTCCAAACACCTGCCGGGAAGCAGAAACTGATGTTGCCTCTCTAACTGATTCTGAGGAGGAGACAATCGTCCTTGCTGTAGAATGCGTCGCTTTCACTTGGGTCAATCGTACTTGAAGAAGTATGATGAAACGGTAGTAGATCCTCTTAAACCCACCCCAGAGCTAACCAAGCAATCTACGAAACAACCTGTGGAGAAGCAAAAGGAGCTTCAGTACGCCAAGACTCTCCCAAAGGACAAAGCGGAAGGATCTTCGAGACCTTACTACTTTGATGTCTTGACTCAACTAGCCAACATCCCAGCCAGGCTCACCCTTTATGATCTCCTGAGACTGTCCAAGTCAACAAGGGAAGCTCTGAGAGAAGCTTTAGCCGATGCTGAGGCCTTCATGGCCCGGATTCCGGCTGAACCAGAGGAGGATAAAGAAAACTGCCTCTACACTTCTCAACATGCCCCTGTATAATCTTCACTCCATGTAACGCCCCGATTCCGCAGATACGGGGACGTCACTGCGACGTATATACGTAGGTCAGGAAAGGCCCCCCACGTATATACGCTAAGCAAAAGTACAACAAGAAATGATCAGAGTGCAACGCAAAGCATGGTATACACACATATATGCCAACATAAAGTACAATACAAGTCATCACAGTATATGATAAACAATACATAGTCCATATGTCTTTTATCATACAAGTCCAAAAGAAAAAGGTACAGCAAAAATACAAAAAGGCTCACGAGTAGGATGGAGATCCCGTGAGTCAAAGGAAGTCAGGCACAAGGAGCTGAAGCTAGGATGCCCGCTCGCAAGGAGAGCTCGAGCTACGGTGGACAACTCCACTCCGATCTAGCTACAGAACCTGAATGTGCAAATCCACGGGGTCAAGACATATAGTAATAGATGAACTGCATGCCAAATGGCTAAGATACATGAGTAGGGTTAAAACACGAGTATAGAATATAAAAACGGTATGATGTAATAATCATGAAACGGGAAATCCAAGGTAATGCTAACTACGAGCAAAAGTGATTGTATATGCTTAAGTTACGGTCCTATGAGACTAGTACGTCGAAGGAATAATCCAAACAAGGAAACCCTCATAAATATACCCTTATCTCATACTACCACAATCCCAAGCATATAGAATCAGAATTGCAAATCATGCGATAACCATAACGTGAATACCAAACAAGAAAGACATAAGTCAACAATCCGGAATCATCACTGGAATCCTGACAGGGAATCATAACAAGAAATATATAATAGGCATGACAGGAGGACATAACATGTATCATAACAGTAATCAGGGCGAGCAATCTGGTTGCATGGTTTCGGATTACGACTCCATGAGACTAGTACGTCGAAGGAATAATCCAAACAAGGAAACCCTCATAAATATACCGTTGCCTCATATTATCGTAATCCAAGCGCATACAATGAAGTAACATGAACACTTATTATTATTATTATTATTATTACTCGCCTAACTCATATATCTAGGTATGTGTCTCGGTATCGATCCCAACTCACATACATCCATATATAAGCTATTCGAGGTTTGTTACCGGAAGTAGATGGAGAACTGATATCTCTTTTTATAGAGGTACGTGGAAGCAATCATGTAACATATTCCCAAGCTATAAGCGAGATGTTTATCTCCACTTATAGAGGTACGTAATCAGGTAACATATTCCCAAGCTATAAGCGAGATGTTTATCTCCACTTATAGAGGTACGTAATCAGGTAACATATTCCCAAGCTATAAGCAAGATATCATTCCGGCATCCATCACTTCCTCCCATACCCAATACAAGTTGTAGTTTATTAAGGATTATCAGTTTACGGGAATAACAGGAAATAGGTCATGATCAGGAATCAGGAGTACATAAGTACTATATGGTCAGGTCACTGCATGTAAAGCAGGAAAACAGGTCACTGATCATGACACAAGATAACAAGTTAAGGTTCCCGTAAGGATGATAATCACAAGTCAAGTATATCATGCTTGGTTTAAGGGATAGCATGACAAAGTGGTGATGTATAGCAAGCAATAAAACATAATAATGAACAAATAGTTGACCGGGTTAATCATGACATAACTAGAGGGTCTAACAGGGTGGTAGCATGTTAGTGGGTCAAGTAGTAACCTATTATGTGTTGTGTGATATACATGTGTTAAAAGAAGATGGTTAACCGACGAAGTTATGTTAAGGTAATGCAAGTGGAAACATAGATACGACTTAGGGTTCAACGACCTCGAAGGGTCTGCCACGCATGTTATAAAATAGGGAAGTAATAATATCACAGCAATGTACAAGTATAAAAATAAGACAAGTAATAGCATGGGCATACATAAACATGACAAGATGAGTGACTAGAGTGATATACTACAAGAAATAGGTTATTAGGTACAAGGTTCAATCACATGACCCAAACATAAGATTCATCGTGAAACATATTATGCAATACAAGTATGAAGCATGAGACAAGACTAAAACAGCACATATGCATCAATCAACAAGTCCTAACATGGGGATACATGATAACAATTTATGGAGTGTAAGTGGTGTAACCAACGGAGTTTTTATGATAACCTTCATTCTACGTATAGGAATAGAACGAGGAAAGATTTATTAGAAACTAGACTCCACTACCTTTCCAATGACCTATTACATGATAGGTTTTGATTAACCAAACTGCTCCAGAAATTCAAAAACCTATCAGCTGTGCTGAATTCTGCAGCCTGACAGTTTTGACCAACCTTCAATGTTTCAGTCATAGCTTAAGTTACAGGTATCCGATGATGACATGGTATGAACCGTTGGAAAGTAGACTTGATTAGCTTTCTAACGGTATATTACATGACCTATTCCTTATTGAATATCCTTACGAAAGAAACCCCAAGATTCTGGTTTCAGTGCATGTTAGTCGACTACAGTAGGTGGGTTAGTCGACTAATAGGGAGGACTAGTCGACTAGGGGTATTCAGGAGTCGACTAATGGTGATTTCCAGAGAGTTGATCAGTCGACTAATAGTGAGGACAAGTCGACTAATACTGTGTTTTCCAGAAAAACTAAGTTTCAGCTAAGTGTTCTAGTCGACTAGGTAATTGGTCAAGTCGACTAATCGTGGGGAAAAACAGTGCACAGGACAGAAATTCTAGAAGTGTGTTTGATGTCTATATTCATGGTTTTAAGTCACCTAAGTGTGCAATAGGGGTAGATGCAAGTACTCTAGGGCTAATACAAGTCTTGGTGAGTGGAACACTCACTTGGAAAGGTTGGATGGGAGTTTTAGATGGCCTAAAAATAGGATTTTTATGTCATAATTATACAAGGATCTCTACCCTAAGCATATGGAGTGTAAATTAGGTCTTGGTGAGTAATTATACTCACTTGGATGGGCTCAATTGAAGCTTGATCCAAGGGAGAAGGTGATGGCTTCAATCCATGAGTTGTAGAAGCTTGATTTGAAGATGTTGAAGCTTGGTGTTGCCTTGGAGTTGGAGGTTGAAGATGATGCCCTTGTGATGAAGCCCTAGTTGAACTCTTGGAGTCTTGGAGGAGGAGATGGAGGTGAAGAGTTTAGGGTTTCTTGAAGCTAGGGTTTTGGGGTTGAAGAAGAGGGAATTTTGGAGGATTTTCTCTTGTGAGGAAATGAGAAAGAAAAAGGGGAAGTTTGCAAAAGAATGGGATTTATAGGTTGGGGATTTTGTAAAGGAGATGGCAATTGTGAAGAAGGGAGGGGGTTTGGTGTAAAAGGGAAAGCATGAGGTGTCACCCTCTATGCCACTTGGCCGGCCATGGGGAGGAGAGAGAGTTAGTGGGGTTAGGTGAGATGGGTGAGTGGGAAATGAGGTGGCAGCCTAGGTGGAAAATGGAATTATGCAAAAATTGGAAAAATGCCCGAAATTCAAGTATCTCGGAATGATCTGAAAATTTTACCAAAAATCAAGAATAATATAAAAAGACCAATAGTGAAATCCGTTCGAAGAAATACTGTATAGTTTTAAAGTTAAAAATCCCGGAATCTGAGATTTACTGACTCCGAAAGAATTTCCATAAAATCGTAAAAATCCCAGAAAAAGAATATAGACAGGAAATACGATTACGAGAAATGAAGTCTAAAGAATCATCATGAAATTCCAAACAGTTTGGAAACTAAAAATACTGGAATCAGTCTCCTACCGACTCCAGCGGAAAATCCATAAATTCGTAAAATCTTCAGAAAAAGTGTATAAGTAAGAAATAAGATTCTAAGCAATAAAGTCTAAAGGACTATCACGAAATTCTAAACAGTTTGAGAATTAAAAATCCGGAATCGGTCAGCGGCACTGGCCGATACCGGTTTTGAAGAACTTCAATTTAATCCGAGAAAAATCCAGAAAATCACAGAAAATCTAATATATTGAAAAATGATATTTAAAATTAAAATTGGTCAAATCAGAATACCGGAAGGACTAAATTGAATAATATACTAGGATCGGGTCTTCGGTTCAGATCAGGCCTGACTCCGAATCCGGGGACCCAGATCCAAAACAAATAATCGTACAATTAATTCGTAATACAAAATAAATACAGGAAGTAAATCAAAAAAATACGATCGGAAAATCTGAACACGCAACTAAGCACGTATTCCGGGAACGGGGTATTACAATCTACCCACCTTACAAAAAAATTGCGTCCTCGCAATTTCATAAAGGGGTAAATTGAATACAAGAAGGACGAAGGCACGAATAAGGGTATCATAAAACCAAAACAGAGAATAAGACAACCACAAGAAAGACCAGAATGAACAATGATAGAATGACAAGGGAATGTAAGCAGAATGATAACCAATTCAAATACAAGAAAAAGGGGGTAGTGGTTACCATGAAATCCTAAGGCTCCTGATCTGGATACTGATCTTCCCACTCTGCTGCGACGCCTGAAGCCTCTGCTGCCATGGCATGAACTTGGCCTCTGCCCTGATCTGCTCTGGCTCTCATCCCTCTCTGCTGATGACCATACTGCTGGGGTGGAAATGGAGCTCTCCGGTCAACGGGCTCTGGGTACCTCCTCAGTGGCGGCGCTGGAAGTGCTGGGGCTGGATGTGCTGGAGCTGGGAGAGCTGGTCTGACTGGTGCCACATGTCCAAATTTTCTGTGTGGGCAATCTCTCAGCTTATGACTCCCTGACCCACATGCCATACATAATCTCTGGGCTACTCGACAATCCCTCTTATAATGCCCGGGCCTATGGCAATAGTTGCATGTGATCTGAGAAAGAGGAGTCTGGGATGGTCTCTCCATCATCGGGCCCTGGGCTGCCCTATCCTCATCCTCCTCATCCATCAACTCAAGAGGTCTCTTCTTGGCCTGGCTCCTCATCTGATTCTCCTTCTTCTTCTCCAGTACACGCTCTACCTCTCGAGCTATGGTGAGAACCTCTGAGTATGTCTTCAGCTGCTGGGGCACCAGGAATACCTGTAGGTCCATCTGCAGACCCTGCTGAAATCTGCTTGCCCGTTTCTCTTCATCCGTCACCATGTACGGGGCAAAGCGGCTCAATCTCAGAAACTCCGCGGCATACTCATCCACGGATCTACTCCCCTGCCGAAGTCTGATGAATTGTTCTTCCATGTCCTTCTGAGCTGTGACAGGGAAGAATCTGCTGTAAAAACTCTTGGAGAAGGTGTCCCAAGTGACAGGCTTCTCCAGTCTGGCCTCCTCTGCTAGCCACCAAGTCCTGGCTATGTCCTTTAGCTGAATCTTGGCAACTTCCACTTGGTCCTCCTGTGGAACCCTGGCTGCATTCAACAAGTCCGATGTGCCTGTCAGCCACTGCTCAGCATCCAAGGGTCTCTCTCCACCCGTGAATGTAGCTGGCTGCAGTCTCCTGAAGTCTGATATATTCCCCGGCCTCCGTTCCTTAGGTGCTGCTATCTCTTGCCGGAGAAGCTCGGTCTGTTGCTGTTGATTGTCCATCTGCTGCTGCTGGTTCTCTATCATGGTCTGGACAACCCTCAATATATCCACATTCTCTCTTGCTGCTCCATCCGATGCTGATCCCGAGTGGCTGCGGCCCGATCTCCTCTCCATCGATACTAGGAATGGATAGACAGGAGGGAGCTGGAATATGGAATGGAAAGATTTCAGGATATGAAGGAAGGGATCAAGAAGAACTAGATAAATCAAAAAGGACTAGACAACTTTGTACATTGATGTTGGCATCCGCAAATTACCAGAATTTGCTACTTGTTGTACTATAGAGGTAAGAGCCTAAGCTGAACCTAGGCTCTGATACCAACCTGTAACGCCCCGATTCCGCAGATACGGGGACGTCACTGCGACGTATATACGTAGGTCAGGAAAGGCCCCCCACGTATATACGCTAAGCAAAAGTACAACAAGAAATGATCAGAGTGCAACGCAAAGCATGGTATACACACATATATGCCAACATAAAGTACAATACAAGTCATCACAGTATATGATAAACAATACATAGTCCATATGTCTTTTATCATACAAGTCCAAAAGAAAAAGGTACAGCAAAAATACAAAAAGGCTCACGAGTAGGATGGAGATCCCGTGAGTCAAAGGAAGTCAGGCACAAGGAGCTGAAGCTAGGATGCCCGCTCGCAAGGAGAGCTCGAGCTACGGTGGACAACTCCACTCCGATCTAGCTACAGAACCTGAATGTGCAAATCCACGGGGTCAAGACATATAGTAATAGATGAACTGCATGCCAAATGGCTAAGATACATGAGTAGGGTTAAAACACGAGTATAGAATATAAAAACGGTATGATGTAATAATCATGAAACGGGAAATCCAAGGTAATGCTAACTACGAGCAAAAGTGATTGTATATGCTTAAGTTACGGTCCTATGAGACTAGTACGTCGAAGGAATAATCCAAACAAGGAAACCCTCATAAATATACCCTTATCTCATACTACCACAATCCCAAGCATATAGAATCAGAATTGCAAATCATGCGATAACCATAACGTGAATACCAAACAAGAAAGACATAAGTCAACAATCCGGAATCATCACTGGAATCCTGACAGGGAATCATAACAAGAAATATATAATAGGCATGACAGGAGGACATAACATGTATCATAACAGTAATCAGGGCGAGCAATCTGGTTGCATGGTTTCGGATTACGACTCCATGAGACTAGTACGTCGAAGGAATAATCCAAACAAGGAAACCCTCATAAATATACCGTTGCCTCATATTATCGTAATCCAAGCGCATACAATGAAGTAACATGAACACTTATTATTATTATTATTATTATTACTCGCCTAACTCATATATCTAGGTATGTGTCTCGGTATCGATCCCAACTCACATACATCCATATATAAGCTATTCGAGGTTTGTTACCGGAAGTAGATGGAGAACTGATATCTCTTTTTATAGAGGTACGTGGAAGCAATCATGTAACATATTCCCAAGCTATAAGCGAGATGTTTATCTCCACTTATAGAGGTACGTAATCAGGTAACATATTCCCAAGCTATAAGCGAGATGTTTATCTCCACTTATAGAGGTACGTAATCAGGTAACATATCCCAAGCTATAAGCAAGATATCATTCCGGCATCCATCACTTCCTCCCATACCCAATACAAGTTGTAGTTTATTAAGGATTATCAGTTTACGGGAATAACAGGAAATAGGTCATGATCAGGAATCAGGAGTACATAAGTACTATATGGTCAGGTCACTGCATGTAAAGCAGGAAAACAGGTCACTGATCATGACACAAGATAACAAGTTAAGGTTCCCGTAAGGATGATAATCACAAGTCAAGTATATCATGCTTGGTTAAGGGATAGCATGACAAAGTGGTGATGTATAGCAAGCAATAAAACATAATAATGAACAAATAGTTGACCGGGTTAATCATGACATAACTAGAGGGTCTAACAGGGTGGTAGCATGTTAGTGGGTCAAGTAGTAACCTATTATGTGTTGTGTGATATACATGTGTTAAAAGAAGATGGTTAACCGACGAAGTTATGTTAAGGTAATGCAAGTGGAAACATAGATACGACTTAGGGTTCAACGACCTCGAAGGGTCTGCCACGCATGTTATAAAATAGGGAAGTAATAATATCACAGCAATGTACAAGTATAAAAATAAGACAAGTAATAGCATGGGCATACATAAACATGACAAGATGAGTGACTAGAGTGATATACTACAAGAAATAGGTTATTAGGTACAAGGTTCAATCACATGACCCAAACATAAGATTCATCGTGAAACATATTATGCAATACAAGTATGAAGCATGAGACAAGACTAAAACAGCACATATGCATCAATCAACAAGTCCTAACATGGGGATACATGATAACAATTTATGGAGTGTAAGTGGTGTAACCAACGGAGTTTTTATGATAACCTTCATTCTACGTATAGGAATAGAACGAGGAAAGATTTATTAGAAACTAGACTCCACTACCTTTCCAATGACCTATTACATGATAGGTTTTGATTAACCAAACTGCTCCAGAAATTCAAAAACCTATCAGCTGTGCTGAATTCTGCAGCCTGACAGTTTTGACCAACCTTCAATGTTTCAGTCATAGCTTAAGTTACAGGTATCCGATGATGACATGGTATGAACCGTTGGAAAGTAGACTTGATTAGCTTTCTAACGGTATATTACATGACCTATTCCTTATTGAATATCCTTACGAAAGAAACCCCAAGATTCTGGTTTCAGTGCATGTTAGTCGACTACAGTAGGTGGGTTAGTCGACTAATAGGGAGGACTAGTCGACTAGGGGTATTCAGGAGTCGACTAATGGTGATTTCCAGAGAGTTGATCAGTCGACTAATAGTGAGGACAAGTCGACTAATACTGTGTTTTCCAGAAAAACTAAGTTTCAGCTAAGTGTTCTAGTCGACTAGGTAATTGGTCAAGTCGACTAATCGTGGGGAAAAACAGTGCACAGGACAGAAATTCTAGAAGTGTGTTTGATGTCTATATTCATGGTTTTAAGTCACCTAAGTGTGCAATAGGGGTAGATGCAAGTACTCTAGGGCTAATACAAGTCTTGGTGAGTGGAACACTCACTTGGAAAGGTTGGATGGGAGTTTTAGATGGCCTAAAAATAGGATTTTTATGTCATAATTATACAAGGATCTCTACCCTAAGCATATGGAGTGTAAATTAGGTCTTGGTGAGTAATTATACTCACTTGGATGGGCTCAATTGAAGCTTGATCCAAGGGAGAAGGTGATGGCTTCAATCCATGAGTTGTAGAAGCTTGATTTGAAGATGTTGAAGCTTGGTGTTGCCTTGGAGTTGGAGGTTGAAGATGATGCCCTTGTGATGAAGCCCTAGTTGAACTCTTGGAGTCTTGGAGGAGGAGATGGAGGTGAAGAGTTTAGGGTTTCTTGAAGCTAGGGTTTTGGGGTTGAAGAAGAGGGAATTTTGGAGGATTTTCTCTTGTGAGGAAATGAGAAAGAAAAAGGGGAAGTTTGCAAAAGAATGGGATTTATAGGTTGGGGATTTTGTAAAGGAGATGGCAATTGTGAAGAAGGGGAGGGGTTGGTGTAAAAGGGAAAGCATGAGGTGTCACCCTCTATGCCACTTGGCCGGCCATGGGGAGGAGAGAGAGTTAGTGGGGTTAGGTGAGATGGGTGAGTGGGAAATGAGGTGGCAGCCTAGGTGGAAAATGGAATTATGCAAAAATTGGAAAAATGCCCGAAATTCAAGTATCTCGGAATGATCTGAAAATTTTACCAAAAATCAAGAATAATATAAAAAGACCAATAGTGAAATCCGTTCGAAGAAATACTGTATAGTTTTAAAGTTAAAAATCCCGGAATCTGAGATTTACTGACTCCGAAAGAATTTCCATAAAATCGTAAAAATCCCAGAAAAAGAATATAGACAGGAAATACGATTACGAGAAATGAAGTCTAAAGAATCATCATGAAATTCCAAACAGTTTGGAAACTAAAAATACTGGAATCAGTCTCCTACCGACTCCAGCGGAAAATCCATAAATTCGTAAAATCTTCAGAAAAAGTGTATAAGTAAGAAATAAGATTCTAAGCAATAAAGTCTAAAGGACTATCACGAAATTCTAAACAGTTTGAGAATTAAAAATCCGGGAATCGGTCAGCGGCACTGGCCGATACCGGTTTTGAAGAACTTCAATTTAATCCGAGAAAAATCCAGAAAATCACAGAAAATCTAATATATTGAAAAATGATATTTAAAATTAAAATTGGTCAAATCAGAATACCGGAAGGACTAAATTGAATAATATACTAGGATCGGGTCTTCGGTTCAGATCAGGCCTGACTCCGAATCCGGGGACCCAGATCCAAAACAAATAATCGTACAATTAATTCGTAATACAAAATAAATACAGGAAGTAAATCAAAAAAATACGATCGGAAAATCTGAACACGCAACTAAGCACGTATTCCGGGAACGGGGTATTACACTCCAGACGACATGCAGGTTAATGGAAAACATGATAGACCCGTATACTTCATAGGGTATATTGGATCATCTGAAGTGAGTCGCATTCAGGTAGATCTAGGATCCGCGTTGTGCATCATGTCCCACCGGGTCATGCAACACTTGGGAATCCCCACTCACCGATTGAGTGTCACTCAAACTACCATTTACGGGTTCAATGCCAATGGTACGCGTCCAATGGGAAAGATTAAACTCAAATGTCAGATCAGGGACCTAAGATCCGAGGTGACGTGCTATGTTATTGATGCCGACACTTCATATAATTTACTTCTGGGATGACCATGAATTTATTGCAACTCCATCGTCTCCTCTACTCTCCATCAAGTCATGAAGTATGTTGACAGAGATGTAAAACTCTGAATGTTGATTGTCAAAAGGCATCCATTCAAGGGGGTAGAGAACTACTTCACAGACTCCCTTCTCTGCAAGGATTCTCTGGAGACAGACGAGAATCCCCAGCCAGAGAAACTAGACTCTGGTAACGAAGCTGATGTCGAGTCAGAGTCAGAAGAAGAATATCTTTGGAAGCTGAATCCACTTGTATTGAGCGTTAATAAGCTCGATGTCAATAACACTGCCAATGATGTAGGCGAGTGGTATATTAATGAAGAGTTAGATTTGGCTTACTTTTCTGTATTTGCTTCTGATTCCGTGCCATCAGATACTAGTACTGATATAGATGATGACCCCTGGTTGGTAATAGGTGCTCTGACATCATTGCATGTATTGGTGAGATCATTCTCACGGTATATCAAAGCGTCAGTGATGCGCAAGGATTTTTCTTCGAGGTCCCAGCAAGACGCAAAGGAAAAAATTGATCCTTCTCGGAAGAGTCGAGTCCAAACCAACGACTTACGAAGACTCAAAAAAGTGAGATTGAACTTCCTCAGTTCTTTCATTATGAGTCAAATGTACTCAGAATGATGGAGAACATGGAGTATGACCTAACAAGTGGTCTTGGCTTGAATTTGGCAAAGGAAGGAGAACACTACTTCGATCCTTCATTCCAAAAGGGAAGTTGCAGGGGGTTGGGCTATGTGTCAACTCCGATCCCTTCAGCCTCTGAGTTTGAAGGGTCATTATACCATAATCACTCATCAGGCACGTCATCATGGAGTCAGATGTCAGTTTCGGCAACATCTTCAAAGAATTTTCAGGAAACATGGTCTCAACAAGCCATCTGGAAGATGGAAATGAAGAAATGATCCGGTCAGATATAGATACTTGGATCAAACACCTAAATACTCTTCCAGATATTTGCTTTAAACAACGTGAACCACCTACAAAGGAGAAGATAACCCAGGTTAATTTGGGAGATGAGGCCAATCCTAAGCCTATCTTTATAAGCGAAAGCTTATCATCGCCAGAGAAGGAAGATCTAATATCTCTCGTGCGAGAGTATATAGATGTTTTCGCCTGGAAAGAAAGGATAAGTCCGGGCTTGACCCTCAGGTGGCTATGCATCGCCTCAACATCAATCCGGATGCAAAGCCTATCAAGTAACAACAATGACGGTTCCGCCCGGAGATAATGGAAGCGATTCAGTCAGAAGTCAAGAAGCTTATAGACTCTAGTTTCATCAGGGAAGAACAACACCCTGATTGGGTAGCCAATATCGTCCCTGTCACGAAGAAGAATAGAAAGATCTGAGTTTGCATTGATTTTCGTGATTAAATGAGGTGTGTCTTAAAGATGAGTTCTCCTTTCCAATCACAGATGTCATGATCGACAACACATGTGGGTTTGAACGGATGTCCTTCATGGATGGATTTTTGGATACAATCAAATTAAGATATACCCTGATGATAAGAAGCATACATCATTTAGGACACCACTAGGGGTGTACTTCTATACTGTGATGCCCTTCGGGTTGAAGAATGCAGGGGCAACAGATGTTATGAATGCAATTTTCCATGAGCATATACGCAAAATAGTGGAATGCTACGTAGACGATATTGTAGTGAAAAGACGTACCAAAGGCGATCACATAACAAATCTGAAGACAATATTCGATATCATGTAGGCACATTAATTGAAGATGAATCCCCAAATCCTTTCTGGGGGTAGCCAGCGGTAAATTCTTTGGGTTTGTCGTAACATCTAAAGGAATCAACCTCGACTAAGAGAAAGTTCGTGCCGTCCAGAAGATGCAACCTCCGAGAAATCTTAGAGAACTTAGAGGATTGTAAGGGCGACTAGCATATATCCAGAGGTTTATCTCAAATCTCTCAGGACGATGCCAACTCTTCACCAAATTAATGAAGAAAGGTGTTTCATTCATCTGGGACGATATTTGCCAACAAGTGTTCAAGGAAATGAAGCGGTACCTCATGCATCCACCTGTTCTTACAGCTTCAATTTCGAGAAAATCTTTTTTGATATACGTTCGAGCTATGGATCATTCTCTAGGAGCTTTACTAGCCTAGAATAATGATCAGAGACATGAGCAGGCAATCTATTACTTGAGTAGAATAATGATCGAAGTTGAATATCAATATAACCTGATAAAAAATGCTTGGCGTTGGTATTCCCTTCCAGAAGACGCGACACTACTTGGTGGGCCAAGCCATACATGTCATATCAAAAGTCAATCCTTTAAGATTGCTTATGATGAAGCCATCATCACTAAATAGTCGATTGGCAAAATGGGCTATATTGCTATCCCAATATTAGATGCAATTTCTGCCATAAAGAGCTGTGAAGGGACAGGTAGTGGCAGATTTCTTGGAAGCATCCAGATCTAAAAACAACCAAACTTTATGAAGATCTCCCAGATGAGGTCGCCGAAATTTTCTTGACCCAGACATCTTTCGAAGGACAGGTGTGGCAACTCTTCTTTGACGGCGCATGAACGGGTCCTCGAGGAAATATTATAGCAGGAGTGGGGTTAGTACTTGTCTCCCCATAGAACTACGTACTCCCTCATGCATTCTTATTAACTGAGCCGTGTTCTAATAATATAGCAGAGTACAATGCTCTCTTGATCGGGATGCAAATCGCTGATGAGATTGGCGTTAAAAATCTCGAAGTATACAGTGATCAAATCTCATCGTTAACCAGGTTCGCAGGGAGTACGAAGTCAGACATGAAGACTTAGTCCCCTATCACAATGCAACTATCTACATGGCAGAGAGGTTCAGAAACTTCTACATCGACCATGTACCTCGCCAGCAAAATGCGCATGCAGATGCACTGGCTTCCCTCGCCGCTTCCTTGGCTCTTCCAGCCAGAGTGGCAGAGAAAGTACTCGTCTACAACCATAACTTGTACTGTCCGAAACTCGCACTCAAAAATGATCAGATTCCAACGGGAACGTTCAAGTCAAAAAAAACTCTAGAGACTTCAGCAGGTCCAGAGATCAAGGATTGACGATTTTCATACATCGACTCCGTATTGTACATCATTCTGCCTGATGACCCAAAGAGGCGGCTGCCATTAGAAGAAAAGCCCCTAAATTCTGCTATAATGCGATCATGAGAGCACTGTATCACCGATCGCATGATGGAATCCTTATCCGCTGCTTGTTACATAAAGAAGCACTGGAAGCACTCAAAGAGGCTCATAACGGTATGTGTGGAGCTCACCAACCTCGTTCAAAACTTGAAGATCGACTTCGAAGACCTTGATATTATTGGCCAAAGATGTTCCCTGACGCCATCGCTTACGCTAAGTGATGCCGTGCTTGTCAGATCCATAGGACTTCATTCATCTGGCACCAGGACATCTTCATCCTACAACTTCTTCCTGGCCATTTGAGATATGGGGAATGAACGTGGTTGGTCCTATCAGCCCGCCTTTATCCAAAGAATATCGATTTATTTTAGTCATAACTGATTACTTCTAAAAGTGGGCAGAGGCTATTCCTCTATAGGAGGTGAAGACATCTGACGTGATCAAATTTATAAAACATCATGTGGTCTACCGCTTCGGCGTGCCATGACGAATTTGTAAGTTCACCTAGAGGGGGGGTGAATAGATGATGGCTAATCTAATGGTCACTTAATGCCAAATAATGCGGAAGTAAAAACTATTATGACCTAAACAAACTATTTAAACTAAACACCACGTATAACACAAGAGTGTAGCCGAATTCCCCGTGAAGGGCTCTGGACTAACTCCTCTAGATTCCCCTAGATAAGGGTTGAGGTGCCGCGTTGGCTCTCTTGGTTAAATACAAGTGTTAGCAAACAACCCAAGCAAGTATATCAATATAGCACACAATGTATATCAAGCTTGAAAAGATAAACACAATATAAGCATGCAAGATATAGACAAGAGATAGAGAGAGAGTGAGCAATCGCAAACACAAGGGATTTGTTTCGAGGTTCGAGCACCCTTGCTCTACATCCCCGCCTTCGACACACGAAGGATTTCCACTATAATCGATCCCAATGGATCTCCCGGTGCCGCAACACCTATACTCTCGGACTCCCTAGTCCGTACACACCACAAGCCCACCGGCTCGCCGAGGCCGCATCTCAAACAAAGAGTTCGCACCCGAACCCGAAACACCGAGTCCACACTAGGACCCGAAACAATGCGAACACACACGTCCGCCTCCTCAAAGAGCAAAGATGAACTTTGGTGATCACAACTCTTGATCACCTAAAATCCTCTCACAACAAACTCCTATAGGTAGATATAGCAATGGATAGCTCAAGTGTTGTGTGAGAAACAAGGATGAGAATGGTGGAGGAAAACTCAAAGAAATCTCTTTTAAAACACTCTTGATAAACTCTCCTTTTGATTGGAAATATTTGCTCTCAATTTTGTGGAGAAAAACCTCTTAAAAGAATAGGAAAAACTGGTTTAAAAACTCTCCAAAAATCTTGTTAAAAAACAATGCCCAAACCCCCAAATTTATAGGCTAAGAAAAATAGCCGTTGGGGTCTGTCAGGCCTGTAGGTCGACCGTCCGGCCGACCGGCCAACGGTCATATTTCAGACCGTTTGAGCCATCGGTCGATCGGCTGGTCGACCGAGTCAGGATACAGAGAGCAACCTCTCTGTCCGGTCGACCGCTCGGTCGGCCAGGGCCTTTCCAGAGAGCAGAGCTCTCTGGACGGTCGACCGGGTCGGTCGGCCGGCCCTCCTGCAGAACTGGCGTGCACGTCTGTGCACGTCGGTCGACTGGGTCGGTCGACCGGCTGAAGCCAGGTCAGGTCTGAACTAGGGATTAAAAACTTGGTCTTTTGGCTCACATAAAAATCCCATAAATATACAGAAAATCTACAAAAATAGTTTTAGCACTTTACTTTGATAAACAAACATGCTTGCACAAAATCTAGGCATGTTACAAATGATTTGGACTATTTTTGTAATATGGATAAATTGGCTCAAATGAAAACAGTATTTTTCCAAACTTAGTTTTTTAAAAACTTGTTTTCCCAAAACTTCTCCAAATACAAAAACAAGATATTTAAACAACTTTGAAAGCATATGGTGCATGGATATGATCCTCTACATAAACATGGTGAAATATCTATGTTTTTGACATTAAGCTCTAAACTTGGTTTGGATAAAAGATATGTAAACTTGAAAACCAAAATCCAAACATGTATTTTCTAAATAGAAAATCTTTTGTAAAACAAACTAAATCAAGAGAGTGTGTGTATAAGATACTTGAGCAATCCACCAACTACTCTATCCTTTACATTTTAACTAAAACAAAATCTTCTAAAAATAAACCTAGACACAAGTCTTCATCTTCTTGAAGTCTTCACTTGAAGCCTTCTTGACTTGGTCCAAACACCGTGCTAGCTCCAAAACTTGACTTCAAATCCTTTGTTGAAGCTATGCACCTACTAAGATCTTGATCATAAATCTGTCACTAATTAAACACAAGATCATTAGTAAACATAACTACATGAGTTGATCATCATCAAAACTAGAGTGATGGGCCTTCGGGCCAACAATCTCCCCCTTTTTGAGGATGGCAAAACTCATGAAGTTATATATGCATGGATTAAAGTAAAGCTCCAAAGAAGCTCTCCCTTAACTCATGCATAACACATAAACAAAATAAATATGCAATGAGGCACATAAACATGTATGCAAATGTAGGAAATAAACATGCTAATCAAGCATAAAACAAAACTAATTTTTTTTTCTATTTGCAAAACAAAACATATATGCATAAACAATCTTTTTTCACAAAACATGCATATAAATCCAAAATCTTTCTCTCCCTTTTTGTCAATCATCAACAAAGGGGTAAAAACAATCAACAAATTTTCTCCCCCTTTTTGACATAAACAAAGAGACCAATAAGGGGTCAAATCAAACAAGTCAATAAAAGGTTATATGCGATATACATTCATGAAGAGGAAGACGGTTAAGTAACTTTCCTACACATATACATTACATGAAAGAGGGATGACAAGCCCTAATTCACATAACGTATAATGTGTAATGCATAAGAGGAGATGTGAAGTTCCCCTTACACACGTGTATCACATAAAGAAGAGTTGTCAAGCTCCTCAATATACAATACACTCAACATGAATCTATATGTAGAAGAGATGTTAAGCTCTCCTTGCATATAGGCAATACAAATCAAAAATTTTGAAATTTTCTTATAAAACAAAATTTTGAATTTTCCTTTCTTAAAACAAATTTTGAGATATCAAATAAACATAATTTTTTTTTAATTTTGATACCAATTTTAAAACATAATGCATAAGCTTAAAAAAATTTGAAGTAAGCTAAGCATAAACAAGGTTTGTGCTTTTAAACATGTAAATCGATTTTAACTTAAGCACAAATAACTCATATATATGTATGAAAAATGAGTATACCAAATGAAATTGATACATACATATATAAGAAAAACAAAATATGAGTATATACAAAAATAGAGTCAGATTGATACCAATTGAAACGATTCAAGGATACCAATTGAAACAATAATAGGATCATGTGTATATCTCATAAACATTGAAGAATAAATAACTAGTTAAATTAATTTTTGAGAAACTAGTTAAAGATCCTTCAAAAACATCAAGACAAATCATATGTTTTCATGAATCATACTAAATACATAAAAATTTAAGCACTCATGGTCCATAAAGCTCAAAAATATTCATGAAACAAAGTCATGAATAAACAAATAAGTTGTGAGTGTTCAAAAATCATGTAACTAGCATTTTCATGAAAATAGTCAATGAAGCTCAAAAACAAAATGTAAATTCATTTTTCATTTAAAACAAAAACAAACTTCTAGGTATATGTATGATTTATCTAAATCTAACAATATGTATACTTATCCCAAACATAAAACAAGTCTATTAATAGTATTTGCATGAAGGCAAGAGACTCACGGGTATACATGTATATTTATTAGATTTGAATAAAAATTACATATATATATGAAGTAAAACATGAAAATAGGCAAAACAAGTGTAAATGAAAGAATCATCAAAACTAGCCTATACATGTGCATATAGTGGGTACAAATGAGCATGAAGTGCAAACATATATGAATCAATTTGTTCTCACTATTTGTACATGTATAAATACAAGTTTTGATAAAAACTACATTTAAACTAGTATTTACCACATGAAGCACAAAAGCAATTAAAACATGAACATGCTAAAAATATGATATATGAACAAGCATGTAAACTAAACTAGGAGTTTAGAAATAGTTATCAATTAAGGAACTATGTTCCAAAACTCCAAACATGGTGGTTGACCCACCAAATCTCCTTGATAGTGATGCATCCATATATATGTCCATCAAGTCTAAGTGCATCCACCATCAAGGCACCATATCTCTCACGTCTTGTGAGAGCCCTCACCTACATCAAAAATAAAAGGTGGGGACTTTGGTACCCATTTTCTTTTGGGTCCTTGGGGGTTAGTCTTGTAAGGAACCCAAAAATTTTTATGAGCAAAATTTAAAACATTTATCTTATCATAACAAAATTTTACTAAATGGCCTTTGCAGCCACAATGTGTACATTTGTACACCTTAGGATGCATATGAGTGTGTGTGTGGTCATGGCGTGCAACATATGCATGATGTGAATGATGTGCATGAAAGTGTGGAGTTTGTTTCTTTGAAAACAAAGACTCCAATCTAGTGTGGTTAAATGCACATGAGCTCAAAGTAGAACTCAAACAATTAATTTTATTTTTCAAAAATTTAACTTCATTTTGATCAATAGAAGTGGTGACATGTAAAGCATGATCAAAAGTCTTTTTCTTTTTAGAAACCTTTTCTTTTTCATTATCAAAATTTTTCTTTTCAAAGTAGTGTTTTCTTGAAAAGTAACTTCTTAATGTTTTTCCACCAAGATAATTTCATTTTTCAAAACCATATTTCCTTCACATAAATCATTCAATTTAGACATCAAGGAAATATTTTCATTTTTCAAATCTTCTTTTTCTTTTTCTAAGCATGCAACCTTAGTTCTAAATGAATCATTTTCTTTATGCATGCAATCAAAATTCTTTTTCAAAATTTTATTATCTTTTCTAAGCATGTCATATTTCTCAAGTAATTGTTGGCAAAATGAAGTGAGCTCATCATATGACATGTCTTCATCATCTAACTCGGATTCGGTGTTTACCTCAAGGGGGTTATCCCCTTGGACCATTGATTAGTCTACAATTCTGCATTATTATGTTGCATTCTCTCACCGCTTTATGAATAAATTGTCGATCTAAACCGTATTTTGGTCTTAACTGCAGGTAGATCCAAAGTCCAAAGGTAAAGATGGAATTAGAGCCTAATTCTTCCCAATTTATGGTAATTAATCCCGCATTACTTGGAGACCAAGCAATGGATTATCTAGAAGATACATCGAATCTAGCCTCCTGCGCTGTCAGACGAATATTCGGGCGGAAGTACCAGAAACGGGATATACCCTGAACATTCTCGAAGCCAGACGGAGCCACGGACCAAAACCAGGGACCTAAGTCCCTGGTATTGCCGCGGATCCGCAGCAATCCTTGTGGATCCGCGGCAAAGTAGTGGTGCCACGCGTCGATTTTCGACGCGTGGCCCCGTCTCGTCTTCTGGATGCTTCCTATGCCTATAAATAGCCCTGCCTTTGGCCAAAACGAAAGCAGTCTTCGTTTTTAGGAGTAGGTGCAGATTTTAGGAGTAGTGTAGGTGAGTGTTCTTCATTTCTTGTATTTTTCATTTCTTTTCTTAGATCATTGTAGTAGGGCTGAGTGATTTCTAGAGAGAGAAAGCAAGGGATTGATGTAATAGAGAGTGACACTCTATGTAAAGATGCCTCCTTTCTCTTCCAATGTAATCTCCTTCACCTTCTACATGATTTCTTGCTAGTTTTTCTTCTCATGGCAATCTAACTACTAACCACTAACCATCTAACCACTTACTTGATAATCCACATGAATCGGGTTGCCTCTACAAGGCCTTGTTCTTGCAAGAGCCATTGATGGCCAAAGATGATGGGTTCTAACATCTAACTTGCTAACTTGCTAACTTGCTAACCAAGCTAACTCTCTTTTATTTCATGCTCTTTTATTTCATGCTAGTAGTGTAATGAGTGATGCTTGTATTAGCTTGTTCTTGATGCAATGTTTTGAATGTGATGAACCATCCATGAGCCTTGCTTTGTACTGCCTCTTGGAGCCAAGGATTGTGATGGCCAAGGATCAAAATGTGAGGCAACTATCTCGAAGAGGTTAGCATGGTTAGTGGAGTATTTAGTAGTTAGTAGCCATGAGGTTTCTTTTTCTTTGTTTTTTAAAGGCAACTCTTTTATCTTTTCATCAGTGTTTTTACCATCCTTCTTAGTTCATCTTTGTTCCATTCTATTTTCTATTTTGTTTTCCAAACCACTTCTATTTTGGTTTTCTTTGACGTTTTCATCGCTCTCCTCACCTACCACATTCTGGATTTCCTTTTCTTTTCTTTTCACTTTCTTTTTCATTCTTTCAACAAAGAAGAATTGTTAACAAATAACGAGAATAGAAACTCTCAATGCTTCTATCGCCTCCCTTCCCTGTGGATACGACCGTTGAGCCCATGCTATAACGGAAGTATCGAGGGTACATTAGCACATTCGAGCTTTTTCATCGATTTTACATAATACGCACTTTTGAGTGCTAGTTTCCCCAACGATCAAAATTTTGGCGTCGTTGCCGGGGAAGGGAATGGTTTTGTTTTCACGTTTTTGTTAACATTGTCTTCTCTGTTTTGGTGTGCAGGGAAATATTTACAGGTGCTTAATATTGCAGAATAGACCCTAGCTTTGCATCTCCCTACTCTTGAAAGCAGGACCCCAGATTCGAAAGACAAGCCGCGGAACCGCGACATTTGCCGCGAAACCGCGGCAATTTTGTGAACATTGTAAATTTTGTTGTTCTGAGATGTGTGAATTGTAATAGCTAGTGGATTTGTACTGCTATCTTTCTTGCTTTGATTGCCTACACACCATAAAAATAAAAGAACTAAAATACGGTATTTGGACGCTTTTAAAACGGTTTAGACATTTGCATTTAGGCACGTGTCAATTCAATTCCAATATACTGTATTTTGTTCTGTTGTTGTGATCTGGATGGAGATGTACATATGGCATTGCATATAGCATAGGACAAACACGTGGGTGATTTATCGCTTTGTGTTATATTCTTGTCTATATTGCACACTTGCACGAATTGAAATTAAGGGCAAAACCCATACAAGATAAGGTGGGATTTCATTACCCTTCCTTAGCCCAAAAATCATCTCCCCACTCACACAACCCAAGCCCTAATAAAATTTGAATAGACGTTGGCCCCTAGGGACATCTAGGTCTATGTCAACCCTTCTATAGGCTTGGTTTTAATTTTTTGTTTTCTTTTTGTTTGTTGTTTGATTTTTCTTTTTTGTGATTGTTTGTGAAATGGCATTCAACAATAACAATTCTTTCAATCCGAACATAAATCCATATTTCACACCAAC
Organism: Agave tequilana; assembly: GCA_038442645.1. Classification (NCBI taxonomy): domain Eukaryota; kingdom Viridiplantae; phylum Streptophyta; class Magnoliopsida; order Asparagales; family Asparagaceae; genus Agave; species Agave tequilana. The sequence continues at coordinate 123,361 of JAVJIF010031324.1, read as the reverse complement.
TCCATTTGGTTCGGATAATTCCAACCCGACGTTTTACAATATGCACCAACCAAATACACCGGGTTGGCCTTATCCGAATCAATACAACCCATACCCACATTCTTATGACTATAATTTCCAAAATAATTTCAACTCGTCACAGAGTCAATGGGGATTCACTTCCCCCGAGTTTAATTATCAACCTCCTTGTCCCCCATGTCCACCTTATCTATCATATTCACCTTATCCACAATATTCATTCCCCGATTTCGCTTCTTATACTCCTTTTTCTGAACCACCAATTGAAGAAAAATCTGAGTTACTAAAGAGTTTAGAAGCCAATCTACAGAGGGCCGAGCAACAACTTCAAGAAACATTGGCCTCTCCAATTTCACAGTATTTCCAAGAGTCTTACTCAGTTCCACCTCCTCATAATGAACAACCATTTGCCTTGAAAACGAGTAAAGAACTCTTGTGTGAGTCCAAGCTTCAATCTTCACACATTTTTGACTCACATTATTCACAAAATTTCCAAAACCAAGATTCTTATACTCCCATTCTAGAGCAACCACTTGGAGATACATCATATCTAGATAAGAGTTTGGATATCTTGTAGGAGTCTTTATTACAATGTCAAAAATCACATGCCGAGTCTATCAATAAGGTGGAAGAACAATTGAGTCAATTGGTTAACATTCTTAGGAATGAGGAAACTCTATCTTATCAACCTTTGACCAATTCAACTATGCCAAACTCTATTGATATGACCCAAGACTCTTGTCATTTTGAAAATCAAGATTCAATTTCAGCACACCCACCTGAACTTGTCCAAACTTTAAATCCCATTGACATTTTGGCAAGTTATCCTTTTTCTGAAATTGAACTTGAGCATGAATATGATCATGAACCTCAAATTAGTGATTCAATTCTACTTTCTGAAATTGAACTTGACCAATTTTATACTTTTGAAAGTCCCATTGATAAATTGGCAAGTTCTCATTTTTGTGGAATTGAACTGAATGAGGAAGGTGACTTTGATCCTCCAATTTGTGATCTTGTTCAAATTCCCGAATCACTATTGACTCCTGTTATGTTACCCAATTTGAGCAACATTTTAGAGTCAGTTTTGATTCTCATACCTGTCATTCCTGAACTTGAATCACCACTCTTAGAAAGTCACATTCCATCATGGGGAAATGAATGTGGACTTAAGCTTCATCTTCTTGATTTGGACCCACTTCCTGAACCGATCTCGACTCCCGAACCTTTACTTGACTTGAGTCATTTTTCTGAGTCGATATTAGTTCCTGTACTTCCTGAGTCCAAATCAATCATTCCATTCTGGGACAAGGATTTTGAAAAATTTAACTCCGAAATTATTTTGAAAATTTGGAAATTAGATGGGGTAAATTTTTTAATAAAAATCACACATGCATACATCTTTCTAGTGGGTTGTATCATGGAAGTTTCTGGTGGGTTCCTCCGGACTCCACGCAAGAATGATTGGGCCGCCTTTCGTGGACCAATCAGGCCGCCACCGGAACCACCACCTTGAGGTAATTTTTTCCTTCCCTCTCTATTTGTTTCATGCATACATACATCACGATGCATTGAGGACAATGCATGAGATAAGTATGGGGGAGGGTTTACTAACTTAGAGTTTTTAGATTTTCTTTCTTTTACACTTCTTTTAGGATACTTTTAGAAATCTTCTCTTTTGTATAGAAATTTTTCTCTTTCTTTAAAAAACTTTTTGAAATAAGAGACAAAGTTTTTGATCTATTTTTAAGAAAATTAAGATGATAGAAATTAAGAAAGCCTTAATTATGACATCTTAAACCTAGTCAAAATAATGGATCTTGTTTAAAATTATAGGCTAAGTAAGATAAATTGGGGAGATAATTTTATCTTGAATTTTTTTGCCTTAGATAGTATGCACATCGCACTTACACAATTTTTGGGATGGAAACAAAGACCTAAAATGCCATAAAGTAAATAAAAAGAAATATATATATATATATATATATATATATACATATATATATATATACATATATATATAAAACATCACTTATTAAGCTGGATAACTATGCCTCAAGAAGCATGATTATTCACGCCTAACAGTGGTCAAAAGAATCAAATAATCCCCTTAGTTTTGTGGCCTTGTTTACTCGAGTCCTTTAACCCGAGAGATGTTTTCTCATCTGGTGCCCTAGGACCGTCTGGTTTGGGAGTCATCGGTTATAGGCTCGCTACATGGGTGAACTAAGAAAGCCTAAGAAAACTAAGGGAAGAAAAAGAAAAAAAGAAAGAATATATATATATAAATAAATGGCTAGATGGTTAGAGTTGAAATCCCAGAAAACTTCACTATCACAAAGTGCATATTATCTAGGTATTATGAAAGATAAAATATTCAATCCAATTTTGAATTCTTACCTTAATTGAAGACAAGATCCTGCATAGAGACTAAGTTTAAGGAAGATTGATTTGTGGTGGACTTATGACCTTAGATCACTTATATTTTTGCAAAAATAGTTTGAAAACATGTCTCTCTTTCAAAATGCGTTTTCAAAATACTAACATTTGTCTTCTTTCTTTATGAATTTTGTGGGTACAATCCGCTGAAAACCCTCAGGAGACAACACTTCTCCTCTAAGGTAACCTAGAGGTTTAACGGCTTGTTGCACACGCTCAGTGCAATCGCGTCACCTGCGAAAGTGGTGTAATAATATCTGTAGTATAGTTTTCTTTTCTTGTTTTGCTCGGGACGAGCAAAAGAATAAGTGTGGGGTGTGATTAGTCTACAATTCTGCATTATTATGTTGCGTTCTCTCACCGCTTTATGAATAAATTGTCGATCTAAACCGTGTTTTGGTCTTAATTGCAGGTAGATCCAAAGTCCAAGGGCAAAGATGGAATTAGAGCCTAATTCTTCCCAATTTATGGTAATTAATCCCGCATTACTTGGAGGCCAAGCAATGGATTATCTAGAAGATACATCGAATCTAGCCTCCTGCGCTGTCAGACGAATATTCGGGCGAAAGTACCAGAAACGGGATATACCCTGAACATTCTCGAAGCCAGACGGAGCCACGGACCAAAACCAGGGACCTAAGTCCCTGGTATTGCCGCAGATCCGCAGCAATCCTTGCAGATCCGCGGCAAAGTAGTGGTGCCACGCGTCGATTTTCGACGCGTGGCCCCGTCTCGTCTTCTGGATGCTTCCTATGCCTATAAATAGCCCTGCCTTTGGCCAAAACGAAAGCAGTCTTCGTTTTTAGGAGTAGGTGCAGATTTTAGGAGTAGTGTAGGTGAGTGTTCTTCATTTCTTGTATTTTTCATTTCTTTTTCTTAGATCATTGTAGTAGGGCTGAGTGATTTCTAGAGAGAGAAAGCAAGGGATTGATGTAATAGAGAGTGACACTCTATGTAAAGATGCCTCCTTCTCTTCCAATGTAATCTCCTTCACCTTCTACATAATTTCTTGCTAGTTTTTCTTCTCATGGCAATCTAACTACTAACCACTAACCATCTAACCACTTACTTGATAATCCACATGAATCGGGTTGCCTCTACAAGGCCTTGTTCTTGCAAGAGCCATTGATGGCCAAAGATGATGGGTTCTAACATCTAACTTGCTAACCAAGCTAACTCTCTTTTATTTCATGCTCTTTTATTTCATGCTAGTAGTGTAATGAGTGATGCTTGTATTAGCTTGTTCTTGATGCAATATTTTGAATGTGATGAACCATCCATGAGCCATGCTTTGTACCGCCTCTTGGAGCCAAGGATTGTGATGGCCAAGGATCAAAATGTGAGGTAACTATCTCGAAGAGGTTAGCATGGTTAGTGGAGTATTTAGTAGTTAGTAGCCATGAGGTTTCTTTTTCTTTGTTTTTTAAAGGCAACTCTTTTATCTTTTCATCAGTGTTTTTACCATCCTTCTTAGTTCATCTTTGTTCCATTCTATTTTCTATTTTGTTTTCCAAACCACTTCTATTTTGATTTTCTTCGACGTTTTCATCGCTCTCCTCACCTACCACATTCTGGATTTCCTTTTCTTTTCTTTTCACTTTTTTTTCATTCTTTCAACAAAGAAGAATTATTAACAAATAACGAGAATAGAAACTCTCAATGCTTCTATCGCCTCCCTTCCCTGTGGATACGACCCGTTGAGCCCATGCTATAACGGAAGTATCGAGGGTACATTAGCACATTCGAGCTTTTTCATCGATTTTACATAATACGCACTTTTGAGTGCTAGTTTCCCCAATGATCAACCATATAGTATTTGTTGGAGGTGTTGCTTCCAACGTCCGAATCGCTCCCCGCATAATATAGATCCTTTTCGCCGAGGGAGGTGATGATGTTCCGTGCTACAAAAGCCGAATCAATATTAGAAACCCTAGATAAATAGTCATCATTTAGGGTACTCTTCAAAGCATAAAGGGCTTTTGCATTAGCCTCAAGATTCTTGCCATTTAAACAATGATCATTAGTGATGGCAAGGTAAACATGAATGCCTAGGGCCTTGAGGTACAAGGACATCTTAACCTTCCAAATTTGGATGTTAAGAATGTCAAAAGTGGGTGGTGACATGAAATCCATGGTGTGTGTACAAAATATTGTGATTAGCCTAAAAATGAGGATCTTTAACTCTAGGTTATGAGACCTAAAATCAGAGCACTTGACTCTGATACCAATTGTAAGTTCACCTAGAGGGGGGGTGAATAGGTGATGGCTAATCTAATGTTCACTTAATGCCAAATAATGCGGAAGTAAAAACTATTATGACCTAAACAAACTATTTAAACTAAACACCACGTATAACACAAGAGTGTAGCCGAATTCCCCATGAAGGGCTCTGGACTAACTCCTCTAGATTCCTCTAGATAAGGGTTGAGGTGCCGCGTTGGCTCTCTTGGTTAAATACAAGTGTTAGCAAACAACCCAAGCAAGTATATCAATATAGCACACAATGTATATCAAGCTTGAAAAGATAAACACAATATAAGCATGCAAGATATAGACAAGAGATAGAGAGAGAGAGTGAGCAATCGCAAACACAAGGGATTTGTTTCGAGGTTCGAGCACCCTTGCTCTACATCCCCTCCTTCGGCACACGAAGGATTTTCACTATAATCGATCCCAATGGATCACCCGGTGTCGCAACACCTACAACTCTCGGACTCCCTAGTCCGTACACACCGCAAGCCCACCGGCTCTTCGAGGCCGCACCTCAAACAAAGAGTTCGCACCCGAACCCGAAACACCGAGTCCACACTAGGACCCGAACAATGCGAACACACACGTCCGCCTCCTCAAAGAGCAAAGATAAACTTTGGTGATCACAACTCTTGATCACCTAAAATCCTCTCACAACAAACTCCTATAGGTAGATATAGTAATGGATAGCTCAAGTGTTGTGTGAGAAAACAAGGATGAGAATGGTGGAGGAAAACTCAAAGAAATCTCTTCTAAAACACTCTTGATAAACTCTCCTTTTGATTGGAAATATTTGCTCTCAATTTTGTGGAGAAAAACCTTTTAAAAGAATAGGAAAAACTGGCTTAAAAACTCTCCAAAAATCTTGTTAAAAAACAATGCCCAAACCCCCAAATTTATAGGCTAAGAAAAACTAGCCGTTGGGGTCTGTCAGGCCTGTCGGTCGACCGTCCGGCCGACTGGTCAACGGTCATATTTCAGACCGTTTGAGCCATCGCTCGACCGGCCGGTCGACCGAGTCAGGATACAGAGAGCAACCTCTCTGTCCGGTCGACCGCTCGGTCGGCGGGGCCTTTCCAGAGAGCAGAGCTCTCTGGACGGTCGACTGAGTCGGTCGGCCGGCCCTCCTGCAGAACTGGCATGCACGTCTGTGCACGTCGGTCGACCGGGTCGGTCGACCGGCTGAAGCCAGGTCAGGTCTGAACTAGGGATTAAAAACTTGGTCTTTTGGCTCACATAAAAATCCCATAAATATACAAAAAATCTACAAAAATAGTTTTAACACTTTACTTTGATAAACAAACATGCTTGCACAAAATCAAGGTATGTTACAAATGATTTGGACTATTTTTGTAATATGAAAAAATTGGCTCAAATGAAAACAGTATTTTTACAAACTTGATTTTTTTTAAAACTATTTTTCCCAAAACTTCTCCAAATACAAAACAAGATATTTAAACAACTTTGAAAGCATATGGTGCATGGATATGATCCACTACACAAACATGGTGAAATATCTATATTTTTGACATTAAGCTCTAAACTTGGTTTTGGATAAAAGATATGTAAACTTGAAAACCAAAATCCAAAATGTATTTTCTAAAATAGAAAATCTTTTGTAAAACAAACTAAATCAAGAGTGTGTGTGTATAAGATACTTGAGCAATCCACCAACTACTCTATCCTTTACATTTTAACTAAACAAAATCTTCTAAAAACAAACCTAGACACAAGTCTTCACTTGAAGCCTTCTTGATTTGGTCCAAACACCGTGCTAGCTCCAAAACTTGACTTCAAATCTTTTGTTGAAACTATGCACCTACTAAGATCTTGATCATAAATCTGTCACTAATTAAACATAAGATCATTAGTAAACATAACTACATGAGTTGATCATCATCAAAACTAGAGTGATGGGCCTTCGGGCCAACAGAATTGTCTACGATAATGGGCCTCAGTTCGTCAGTTTACACAGACATACATACATATATACATACCCTTCCATGCATACACACCATACACGCGTATTAACTTACACACCCACATATACATCTACTCACACACACACACACACACACACACACTCATGTAAATAATTAAACACATTACATTCACTCTCACACTCATGCACATAACTCACCCACGTAATACAACAAATACACCCATGTATACACACACACACCCAACATGTAAATAATTATACACATAATTTAACAAATGAGATAGCAGAGAGAAAAGAAGAAAGGAGGAAACTCACATAGGTGATGAGGAGGAGGCTTGCGGTGATACTGACGATGAATACGGTGATGGCGGAAGTCACGGAGGAGGTTGGCGGCTCTGAGGGATTGCTAGGGTCACCGTGGTTGAGTCGTCAGGTTCCGACGTTCGCCGTAGAAGGAAAGGTTCGGCCTTAGGAAGAGATGGGTGAGCACCATGGGAGGATGGGTGATGGCACGGCAAGGGTGCTGGCCGGTCAACAAGGTGCGTGGACTTGGGAGATGGAGGAGACGCTGGTGTACTGTCATGGGCAGCCTAGAAGCATGGACGGCCTGGAAAGGAAAGGGTGTTGCGGGGCTCCGAGGTGGAGGTGATGGCGCTGGTTGATGATCGTCGCGGAGGAGGAGGCTCATGTGGTTGTGCTTGGGAAAAAGAAGAAGGGTATAGGGTGAGGGGAGCCTGGTGATGTGCGGCAGGCCTAAGAGTGGATGCAGATGCGCCTGGATGAAATGAAGGCTCACCGGAGTTCACCACGGAGGAAGAACATGGCCATGGTGGCAAGGAGGAGGCGGGGACCGGACACGCGGCGAGGTTCGATGATGGCAGAGCATGGCAGAGGGGGGTTGCGGTGGCTACCGCATGGGTTATTCATGGGCAGGGGACTGTTGTGGCCGTGGGTGGTGAAACTGTGGGGGGGCTTGGTTGTGTTGGGGGAACAGAGAGAGGTAGTGAGAGAGTAATATATGAGAGGAAGAGAGAGAATGCTGCTGAGAGGGAGGAGTGGGAGACGTGAATGAGAGAGAGGAGCAACATGTGGAGACGTGGGGGAGGATAGAGGAAAACGTAGGAGATGTGCGCAAAATAATTGGGTGCAGGTGGAGGACGTTGGTGATATTTGGGAAGATGGAGGAGGATATAGTGATGGATAAATAAGTTATGTGTAATTCCCCTACCACACGCCAATGTGGCCTAGTGGTAGAGGCGAGAGGTTACGGGAGAATGGGTCATGGTTCGAAGCCTGGACCGAATACATAAAAGATTTTGCTTATTTAATTGGATGACTAAAGGGTTATGAGAAAGGTTAAATATAACTAGTTACTCTTTCATAACCACACGCCAAAGTGACCATGTGGTTGATCATTTAGCTCAAAAGATGGGGGATGCGATTCGAAACCTGTGAGCTAAACATATATATGCGGGTTTTCTAATTTTTTTGTTTATTTTATTTTTATTTAAATTTCATTCTTTTATTTTTTGAATAAATATTTAAGTATTATTTTATTTGATTAAACTCCATTTATTCAGAAAATCCTCAAAAATTCTCAAAATTAGAAAAAATCATCCAAAACATTGCTATGGAGTCAGATCTCCAAAATTCATCCCTGATTTTTGTTGGCCCAGAGGCCTTCCACTCTAGTTTTGATGATGATTAACTCATGTAGTTATGTTTACTAATAATCTTGTGATGTTTAGTTTCAGATCTTTAGCCAAGATATTAGTAGGTGATTAGCTTCAACAAAGGTGTTTTGGAGCTTCTCACATGGTGATTCAAGAGCCCGAGCATCAAGATCATATATAGCACTAGTTGGAGTCAAGCTTGGTGGATCACGGTTTGGATCGAGTCGGCTTGAAGACGGAGTTCGTCAAGAAGACTTCAGTACATAGTTTAGTTTTGTGTTTTAGATCCATTTATAAAGACTAGATAGTGTGATATGCTCAAGTTCACAACACACACATGTTTCATGTTTTGATTTTCGGTTTTGGGTTAACCGATCTTGGTTTTCATGAATAGATAGATTCAAAACAAGTTTACATGGTTTAATGTATATTAGATTTGTTCTATATACATGCATGCTTCAACTATTTAAACAAACTTATTTTGATATGCCTATTCATGTGTTTGGAGTTTTGTGTTTTAACAAAACATATTTTTGGATTTATAGTCAAAAACATTGATATATATCTTTATATATATATATATATATATATATATATATATATATATATATATATATATATATATATATTGGAGTATATCCATATACTACATGCCTAAAAGTTATTTAAATATCATGTTTTTGTATTTGGATGAGTTTTGGACAAAACGAATTTTCATTTGAAAAATCCAAGTTTGGAAAATACGGATTTTGGTTTTCGGCAAAATTTCTAAGTCACAAAAATGGTTCAAATTGTTTGAAATATGTGTTGAAATTTTTCACACATGTTTGTATATCAAAGTATTATACTGAACTTATTTTTGTGGATTTTTAGAAGATTTTATGGGATTTAATTGAGAATTAAAAACCAAGTTTTTCTATCCTATAAACTGTTTCTGCCAGGCCCTGGCGGTCGATCGTGCCGGTCGACCGGACCAGGAGCCGGTCAATCGAAATGGTCGACCGGATGTGCACGAGACGTGCACAAAGGAAATAGGTTTTGGCCGGTCGACCGGGCGGTCGACTGACTGAAGTCCCCTTACTCTCGGGTAAGGGCGGTCGACCGGGCGGTCGACCGGTGGTTGGCAACGGTCAAAATTCAACCGTTGGCCGGTCGACCGAGCGGTCGACCGGATGGTCAATTCTGACCATTTTTGGCTGCAACGGCTAGTTTTTAAAAGAGGCTATAAAAACCCCATTTGAGAGAGGTTTTCTCTAAGAATTTTCAAAGCAAAAATTTCCTACTTCCTAAGTGTTTTCAGCAAAAAGCTTTTGAGTTCAAATTCCTATTCTCTATTTGTTTTTAAAGTGTTTTGTTATTTCAAAGAAAATAGTCTTTTGGGAATTATTTTTGATCTAAAATTCTATATCTTTTTGGAGAGTTTCCCAAGTGATTTTCTTTGTTAAAAACACTTTATTTTTCACACTTGAGCTTATCATTCTATCCTCTCTATAGGATCCTTGTTTTTGTGGAAAAGAAATTGGTTTGTGGTCTTTTGATCACGAAGTTGTAAACCCTTATCATTGCTTGGTTTTGTGCCTTTCCCTCTTAGTGTAGAGGAGGTTGTGCAATTGGGTTATATCCCTCAAGTGTGAGGTGATCCTTATTTTGCTTTGTGCTTATCCCTCATTTGTGAGGTGGATATTGTGGTGGTTTTGTGCCTAACCTTTAAGGGTAGAGGTTGTGTTTGTAAAGAGAGGAGCTGTGTACTCCCGGTTGTAGTTGCCCCAGATCCTCGGTGGAGGTTCCCTATGTGGGAGTCCTGTGTGGACAAGTTAGTGGATTGAAAATCCTTCTAGGTGAAGGCAGAAACGTAGAGCTGGGTGCTCGAACCTCGAAACAAATCTTGTTGTTTACGCTTGATCCATTGACTCTCTAAATCTCTCTCGTTATTATTGTGCTTTGCATCATTCATATTGTCATATATCCATTATATGCTTGGTTTGTTTGTGTGTGCCTCACTTGTGCTTAACCATGAGAGCTTCATATAGCGTCTCAACTCTTATTCAGAGGAATCAAGAGGAGTTAGTTCAGAGCTCTTCACCGGGAATTCGGCTACACTCGTTGGTTGCATTAAGTGTAGTTGCAATTAAGTTTTAATTTTCGCATTTAGTTCACTAGATTAGCCGTACACCTATTCACCCTCCCTCTAGATGTATCTTCAATTTTTAATTAAAAATCCCAGAGTCAGTCCATGACACCGATCGATCCCGAATTTGAGACTCTGCTCCAATAATTCTCAAAAATTTCAGAAAATCTAGAAAAATTCAAAATAATGGAAAATAATATCTTGAGTTGAAACGGCCTCCATCTAGCTACCAATATGATGAATTAATGTCAGATAATAGTATTGACACACGTATGTTGAGAATCGAGGGTTACAATTTAATTATAGCTTGCACTTGTTTGTTGAGTTTGGATGTGATGAGTTATCTTATGGGTCATGCTTTGAAACGCTCTTGAACTAAAGACTAGTGATGATCAAGGATACATGTGAGGTAACTATCATTAAGAGATTAGCATAGTTAGTAGAGCCATTAGTAGTTAGTAGCCATGAGTTTTCTTTCTTTTTCATTTGTTTTAGAAATACTATAAAAAATCACAAATACCTTCTCTTCAGTATTTTTATCTTTGTTTCCACCGTACGCTTCTCTTTCTACTTTTTGTTTTCTTTTCTTTTCATTCTTTAAAATGTAGAAGAACTGTAACACACGTGAATAGACCGGTAAAACTTCTATCACTTCTCGTCCCTGTAGATTTGACCTGTTTAGCCTCTATGCTATAACAGAAGTATCGAGGAAGCCAAAGCACGCACTTTTAACTCGTGATTTCAAAACATACACTTTTCGTGCACAGTTTCACCCGATCAACAATCTATAAATCATCAAAAAAAATATTAAACATGAAATATGAGAATGAGTATACTTGTTACTAAGTTAGAGTTAAAACCCTTGTCTTAAGATGTCATAACTCTTATTTGCACAAGACTTGTTTTACATTATTGACTCATTTAGATTATTAATCAAGTTATTAGAGATTAGTGGGTTAGCAGTTAGTTAGCCATGCAATGAAAGAGTTAGTTAGAAATAAGTAATAAAAGCAAAAGAGAAGAAGTAAATGAGTAAAAGTTCTACACTAGTACAAGGTAATAAAAGCAAGTAAAAACACCAAGTAATGAAAAGAAGAAGGAGAAGTATTACTTATATAAGATTGTCACCTTCAAATACAACTTGTACACTCTTTCTCTCTTTCCAAACTCTGGACTAAGCTAGAAGAAGAAGAAAATACAAGCAAGAAAACTAAAACCTAGCTAACACTATTCTAAGGGCTTTCTTCTATGATATCTCTCCTTTTAACTTCAACCCTGGGGTATTTATAGCCCCAGAGACCCTTCAGGAGGCAAAACAGGGCCACACGTTGAATTTCGATGCGTGGATCCAAAGGACTGCCGTGAAAACACAGTTTTTGACGCGAAAATGCGGCCGCATTGGCGCCGCTCGTGTTGCGCCGCCTGGCGCAGACTGCTGGCGTGTCCCCCTGTCAGTTGCCTATGCTGGTTTTTGATTTTTTTGTTCCCTATAGCAGCAGATATAGCTTACAAGTCAATGGTTATTTTAGGATCTAAACCTCCACCTCTAGATGAGTGTTTTGATTTTCTTCTTCATTTCACACCATGGACCTTGGAACACATAAGAAAATCATTATTCAAAATATTTTTATATAAAATAAATGTGATGATGTGGTATGAAATATGCATATCTAGAGACTAATCACACCCCTCTACAGCAGCAACCCGGCCACTCCTTCAACCGAGCCATGGCCGGAGTTTTCCCTTCCTTCTCTTAAGATCTCCAAGCGAACGTCCTCCATGCCGCCTCCCCTCTCCGGAGCTCCGCCGGCGTTGCAAAGCACCTCTCCATCTCCGAGATCGCCACTGCCATCAGCAGAGTTCTCCTCCTCTCCGTCAGCCTCCGCTTCCTCCACAGACGAACAACCGTCTCCCCTACACCCATATGTGCGTAAGTTTTCCCTCCCTCCTCTTTTCTCTCTATTTAATTATTATATGTTTTGTATTTTATGTTTAATGTAGTGGGTGTGTATGTTTGCATGAGTGTGTATTTACATGATTGTGTGTGTTTTGGGTTTAGGTGTAAATGGGTGCGCGTGTGTGTTTGGGTGCCCGCTTTGTGTATAGACGTGTGAGTGCACGTGTGTGTATGTGTGTGTGGATGTGTGCGTGAGTATGTGTGTGTATGTATAGTGTGCATTTGTGTGTTTGCATGTATATGTGTATATGTAGTGTATATAAGTATATGTAGGTATTGTGTATGCCTGGTGTATGCATGAGTACATGTATGTTTATGTACAAGTGTGTGTGTGTGTGTGTGTGTGTGTGTGTGTGTTATGTGTGCATGGTTGCGTGTTGTAGTGTTGCAGACTCACTCATGCAGTTCGAACTGGTAGCAGGAGACCCGGACCTGGTCTGGATTCATGTTCGTTGTGGACTCGATACATTGGCGATTTGAAGACCAACCCACGAGATATTTCAGAGATCCGTACCTATTCGTGCAGTGAAGATCATACGGCAATTCAAATAAAAAGCCGTGCCATTTCATGTGAGTGTTTGTTCTTATATTATTTCCTTATTTATTATGGTCAGTAGGCATTTATATGTTACTCGTACTATTTCATGTGATTGTCTAATATATTTTATCAGTGTGATTATGTGTATTACTTCATGAGATATCAGTGAGCGTTCGTCTTATTTATTTAATTGATATGAGCGTCTATCAGCATCATTTCATGTATCGAGGATTATCACTATTGATTCAGGGCTAATTGTGGTACACAGTAGACTGTGACATGATTTGACCTACTTAGCTGGCCTAGTTCATATTTGAGGATAGATGACATATTTTATGTATAGTGTTTATTGACAATTGTTGGTAATATTCTAACTGGAACTCTTTTGGATAGTAAGGACAGGTAGATGTGATATTGTTTTATCGATAGACTGATTGATACACAGACTGATATGGACTTAGTTAGAATTAGAGTTGACCTGAGATTTATTACATTGGATGTTGATCAGTATATAGATGAGATTGATCTTGTTAAATTATCATAAGGTGTTGTGCGTACCTCTTATATCGTTGTGTAACATAATCTTAGTTTTGGATTATTGAAGCAAGAATTTCTGAATTTACCCTGATTACATTAATTGAATATTGATGACCTTATTAATATTGACTGCTAGATGTAGAGATGATTTAGGTTTCATATTGATCGAGGATGCTATACTCTTTAGTTATGATCTTGATTGGATTGAATTGCAATGATCAGTTAGATATGATCGAGTATACATTTATTTCAGGTTGTTGAGACTAGATACACCAGTGACTTAGAGGGTGGTATGTCGATGACTTTGAGAATCATAGTTGATTGAATATTTTGTCCTGGATTATTCTGTTCATGCCTACATGTCACTACTCATCCTGAACATTATTATACCACTTGAAAAACTTGACTGATTATACATGATATCTACCTAATAACTATATTGTCCATGTTACCATAGTTACTGGGAAAATATTGTTATACGGTAACAACACCCTCCTTTTATACTTGTTACGTATCCCGTTGTACTGGTATCCTGATCACACATGTTGATATTGTTACCGTGACTATCATCGACTTATCCCAGTGATGTAGATAACATGTACTTAAAATAATCTTGATAAATAATAACATGACATTAAACAACTTACACCAGAACTGGAAAATTTATAGAAGAGACAACATCTGTATTTTGGGTGGACCTAGTATATAGGTTGTGCAGCCAAAAGAGGGTTTCACTGCAGGGTTCCCGTGGGGTGACTGACACCCCGTCTTGTTCATGTTCCTTTTATACATGTTACACATATTACTACCTAACTACCTTATGGTAGGGCGTGGTTCAGCGTCAGGAGTCTGGGTCATGGTCTCGGGTATGTTCGGGACCCACTTAAAACACAGACAATATCTCCAACCAATCAGTTTCAATAACATAGGATCTCGATTGGCACGTGTGGTAGGCATAGTATGGGATGCGTCTATTACATGTGACAAATGGTGTTCGATGACATAATTAATAATAAAAGTAAATCTTACATTGACATTGTTATATACATGTTATGATAGACACCTGACTGTACACATGACCTGATTTGGACATCTGATTCTTTTGCTGACTGCCCTTATTACTGTCCATTTATGGTTTTCATATTATCTCAGTTTTATTCTAGTTCATAATATCATAGTATGTCACACATTATATGCACGTGTACCTTCCCCTTTATTTTTACACACTTATTGGGCTGCTTTCGACAATCCTAAATTTGCACGTCCAGATGTAGGTGTAAATCACCTAGAGGGGGGTGAATAGGTGATGAGCTAATCTAATGGTCAATTAATGCGGAATTAAAAGCTTATTACACTAAACACTACGTATAACACAAGAGTGTAGCCGGATTCCCCGTGAAGGGCTCTGGACTTAACTCCTCAAGATTCCTCTAAATAAGAGTTAAGGTGCCGCGTTGGCTCTCTTGGTTAAATACAAGTGTTAGCAAACAATTCCCAAGTATAGAACAATTAAGCACACAAAATATCAAGCATATAAATATAAAGACAATATGAGCATGCAAGATATAAACAAGAGTAAGAGATAGAGAGAGCAATCGCAAACACAGGAGATTTGTATCGAGGTTCGAGCACACTTGCTCTACGTCCCCGCCTTCAACACTTGAAGGATTTCCACTAAAATCTAATCCCACCGGATCACTCGGTGCCGCAACACCTACAAGGTGAGTTCACACTTGAACTCCTTGGACTCTCTAGTCCCGTACACACCGCAAGCTCACAAGCTCGCCGAGGCTGCACCTCAAACACCGAGTTCACACACGAACTCGAAACACCGCGAACACACGCGTCCGCCTCCTCAAAGAATAAGAAAGAACTCTTGGTGATCTAAACACTTTGATCACCAATAAACACTCTCTCAATAACACTCCTATAGGATGAATATGTCGATAGATAGCTCAAGTGTTGTGTGAGAAATCTAGGATTGAAATGGTGAAGGAAAACACAAGAAAATCTCTTTTCAAAACACTCTTGAAAATCTCTCCTTTTGATATGGCAATTTTAGCTCTTAAATAAGTGGAGATAAACACCTAATAGAGTTGAAAAAACTGGCTCAAAATCCACTAAAAAATCTTATATAAAACAGCCCCCAAAAGTCCCATTTTATAGGGCTAGAGAAAACTAGCCGTTGGGGCATTTTTCAGCCTTGGCGGCTGACGGTCGACCGGCCCGGTTGATCGCCAACGGTGAGATTTCTGACCGTTGGGGTGTCGGTCGACCGACCCGGTTGACCGCTGCCTAAAACAGAGAACAAAGTTCTCTGCCGGTCGACCGGCCCGGTCGACCGGGGCTTTCCAGAGAGCAGAGCTCTCTGCGGTCGACCGGCCTCTAGCAGATCTGGCGTGCACGTTCTGTGCACGTCGGTCGACCGTCCCGGTCGACCGACTCCTAGCTCGGTCGACCGGCAGAAGCCAGGTCAGGTCAGTTAAGGGATTTAAAAACTTGGTTTTTATTTCTTAAATAAATCCCATAAATTCACGAAAAATCTACAAATATAGTTTCAGTATTATACTTTGATATACAAATATGTTTGAGTAAAATCAAGACATGTTACAAACAATTTGAACTATTTTTGTAACTTAGAAATTTTGGCTAAAAACGAAAACCGTAGTTTTCCAAATTGGTTTTTCAAAACTTATTTTTCCAAAACTTCTCTAAATACAATAATAAGATATTTTAAACACTTTGAAAGCATAAAGTGTATGGATATGATCCACTACACATACATGATGAAATATCTATGTTTTTGTCATTTAGCTCTAAAAAGGTTTTGGTTAAAAACGCATGTATATATAAAGTCCAAAAATCAAACCGGTATTTTGTCAAAATGAAAACTCTTTTGTTATTTTTTAAAATAGAAATTCTTTTATAAAAACTCATCTAAATCAAGAGTGTGTGTGTGTAAGATATACTTGAGCAATCCACCAACTATTCTATCCTTTACATTTTTGATCTAAAACAAAATCTTATAAAAACAAACTTAGACACAAGTCTTCTTCTTGAAGGGCTTCACTTGAAGTCTTCACATCATCTTGACTTGGTCCAAACACGATCCATAGAGCTAGACTCCTCTTGAGTACTTGATGTGATCTTGATGCACAAGCTCTTGAATCAAACCGTGCTAGCTCCAATCTTGACTTTAAATCCTTTGATGAAGCTACACACCTACTAAGATCTTGATCACAAATCTGAGACTAAATAAACAAAAGATCATTAGTACCATAACTACATGAGTTGATCATCATCAAAACTAGAGTGATAGGCCTTTGGGCCAACAATCTCCCCCTTTTTGATGATGACAAAACTCATGGAGTTATATATGCATAGATTAAAGTAAAGCTTCAAGGAAGCTCCCCCTTAACTCATGCATAACAAATAAGCAAATAAATATGCAATGAAAGTTCATAAACATGTATACAAATACAAGGAGATAAACATGCATAAACAAGCATGAAACACATCAAATCCTTTTTCTTCCACTTGTATTTGAGCCAAATACTTCCATTCAAAAGGAGAATTTATTAAGAGTTTTCAAAGTAATATGCATAAACAAAAATGCTTCTCCCCCTTTATGAAGAAAGAAAGGAAAACATGCATATATACCTAAAATACTTCTCCCCCTTTTTGTCAATCATCAACAAATGGGTTAAAGTAAACACAAAAACAATGTTCTTCCCCACAAGGAGGTGAACTCAAATCAATCAATAAAGAGTTATATGTGATATACATTCATGAAGAGGAAGACGCTAAGTTAGCTTCCATACATACATGCATTACATGAAGAAGGGATGACAAGCCCTAATTCACATAACACATAATATGCAATGCATAAAAGGAGATGTGAAACTCCGCCTACACATGTGTACCGCATAATGAAGAATTGTCAAGCTCCTCAATATAAGATACACTCAACATGAATCTATATGTAGAAGAGATGTTAAGCTCCCCTTACATATAGGCAATACACATCAAAACTTTTTTAATTCAAATTTTTCTTAATAAAACAAAATTTTGAATTTTCTCAATAAAAATAAATTTTGAGATATCTTAGTAAATCAAATTTTAAGATACCAAATGTAAATAATCATTACAAATTTTAAATTTTAATTGTAATTGAAACATTTATCAATTGAAATAACAATGAAATTTTGATACAAATAGTAATCTTGATACCAATGAAAGAAAGCATTTTATATTTTGATACCTATAAATTTTCATGGATACCAATTGAAATGAATAGATTAGTAGATACCAATTGAAATATATTGTACATTTTGATATCAATAAAAATACTAATTGTAAAAAAAAATACCAATTGAAGATAATGCATAAACTTATATAAAAAAATATCAATTGAGAAATCAATTGAAAATGAAGATTTGAATGAAGCTTAGCATAAACAAACTTTATGCTTTAAAACATGTAAACATCTTGAGAATCAAGTATAAATATATATGATTTGTTGGTGCTTGATTTTCAAAACATATATATGTATGAAAAAGACAATACCAATAGGAATTGATATTATGAAAATTATGAAGCATACATATATAGGAAACAAAATATGAGTATATACAAAAAAAAATTAATTGAGATACCAATTGAAAATAACAATGTAAATCAAGTATATAACTCATAACTACCACCCTTTATATGCTCAAGATAAAAGATTTTTCAATAAAGCTTACAAGGCATACTCGCCCATCCGTCCTCCCATAACGGGATTGGTAGGGGTTTTCAAAAATAGGTGTTGAAAATATTTTAATAGTGAAAATCACTACCAAATGAAGAATATAACTAGTTAAAATAATTTTTGAAAAACTAGTTAAAGATCCTTCAAATATGAAACCAAATCATGTGTATCATGAAACATACTAAATACACAAATTCAACACTCAAAGTCTATAAAGCTTAAAATGATCATGAAACATAGTTATGAATAAATAAATAAAAGGTGAGTGCACAAGAATCATGTAATTAGCATTTTTCATGACGATAATCAATAAAGTTCAAAACAAACATGAATCTCATTTTATCAAAAATCATGAAAATCATAAAGATTTTATTTTTCATTAAAAAATAAACGTCTAGGTATATGTATGTTTTTATCCAAAACTAACAATATGCATACATATCCCAAACATACAAAGAGTCCAAAATATAAATTGCATGAAGGCAAATGACTCTAGGGGTATACATGTATATTTATTAGTTTTGACTAAAAATTGCATATACATGAAGCAAAACATAAAAATAGGCAAAACAAGTGTAAATGAGAAAATCATCAAAACTAGGCTATACATGTGCATATAGTGAGTACAAATGAACAATGAAGTACAAACATATATGAATCAAATGTTGCTCACTACTTGTACATGTATAAATCCAAGTTTTAATAAAAACTACATTTAAACTAGTATTTACCACATGAAGCACAAAACAAATAAAACATGAACATGCTAAAGAAATCATCAATAAAAAGCATGTAAACTAAAATAGGAGTTTAGAAATAGTTACCAAACCATGAACTACACTCTAATTCTCCAAAAACATGGTGGTCGTCCCACCAAACTTCCTTGATAGCGGAGCATCAAATATGTGTCCATCAAGTCCATACATCCACTACCAAGGCACCATCCCTCTCACGTTTTGTGAGAGCCCGCACCTACATCAAAAACACAAGGTGGGAATTTTTGTATCCATTTTCTTTTGGGTCCTTGAGGGTTAGTATTGTAAGGAACCCAAACATTCTTATTATTAGGAAAATTTGAAGAATTTATTCTATCATAACAAAATCTTGCTAAATGGCCTTTGCGGCCACAATATGTACATTTGTACACTCTACTATGCACATGAGTTGAGGGTGATCGTGGCATGCAAAATGTGTATATGCATGATGAGGGTGATGTGCATGATGTTGGCCCAAAGGCCTATCACCCTAGTTTTGATGATGATCAACTCATGAAGTTATATTTACTAATGATCTTGTGTTTAATTAGTGACAGATTCATTATCAAGATCTTAGTAGGTGCATAGCTCAACAAAGGACAAAATATCAAGATTTGGAGCTAGCACGGTGTGATCCAAGGAGCTTTTGGATCAAGCTTGGACCAAGTCAAGAAGATGAGAAGCCTTCAAGGGAAGACTTCAAGAAGATGAAGACTTGTGTCTAGGTATAAGATTTTGTTTTTGTTTTAGTTAAAAATGTAAAGGATAGATAGTTGGTGGATTGCTCAAGTATTATATCACACACACACTCTTGATAGAATTGTTTTTATA
This sequence comes from Agave tequilana, assembly GCA_038442645.1. Classification (NCBI taxonomy): domain Eukaryota; kingdom Viridiplantae; phylum Streptophyta; class Magnoliopsida; order Asparagales; family Asparagaceae; genus Agave; species Agave tequilana. Next base: position 103,543 of record JAVJIF010031324.1, on the reverse strand, counting down.
AAAGATTTTTTAGTTTAGAAAAGATTTTTCTTTGTGACAAAATACTATTTGGTTTTTGGTGTTTCTCATATACTTATCCTTTAACCAAAACCAAGTTTAGAGCTTTATGACAAAAACATAGATATTTCATTATGATTGTGTAGTGGATCATATCCATACACACTATGCCTTAAAAGTATATCTTGTCTTTGTATTTGATGAAGATTTGGAAAATATGTTTTGGAAAATATTGTTTTAGAAAAATACAGTTTTTATCATGGGCCAAATATTTTCAAGTTACAAAAATAGTCCATCTTTTATAACATGCCTTGATTTTGTGCAAGCATGTTTGTATATCAAAGTATATTGGTAAAACTATTTTTGTAGATTTTTATGTATTTTATGGGATTTTATTTAAGCCAAAAAGACAAACTTTTTATCCTAGAAAAACTGTTGCTTCAGCCAAGTCGACTAGTCGACTTAACTAGTCGACTATACCTGAAGTCGGTCGACCGGGCCGGTCGACCGACGTGCACAAACGTGCACGCCTGTGTGTACTGGTGGTCGGTCGACCGTGCCGGTCGACCGCTCCAGAGAGCAGTGCTCTCTGGAAAGTTCGGTCGACCGCACCGGTCGACCGTGGCTCCAACGGTCAGAAATCCGACCGTTGGCGGTCGACCGGGCCGGTCGACCGGCAGCACTAACAGATCCCAACGGCTATATTTTTCTGGCCTATAAATTGGGGGGTCTTGTCATTGTTTTGCCACAAGATTTTAGAGTCTCTTAGAACCAGTTTTTCCCAGACTTTTAAAAGAGTTTTCTCCACAAAATAGAGAGCAAATATTTCCTATCTAAAGGGAAGTTTTTATAAAGAGTGTTAAAAGAGATTTCTTGAGTTTTTCACCATAGTTCTTTCCTTGCTTTCTCACAATCACTTGAGCTATCCATTTCCTTATCAATCCATAGGATTGTGTTGTGAGAGTTTGTGATTGGTGATCAAAGTGTTGTAGATCACCAAAGATTCCATTCTTGTTCTTTGAGGAGACGGGCAAGTGTGCTCGTCGTTGTTTTGAGTTCGGGTGCGGACTCGGTTGTTTGAGGTGCGGCCTCGGCGAGCCGGTGGGCTTGCGGTGTGTACGGGACTAGAGAGTCCGAGGGCTTGTAGGTGTTGCGGCACCGAGGAGAGATCCATTGGGATCTTGCATAGTGGAAATCCTTCGTGTGTCGAAGGCGGGGATGTAGAGCAAGTGTGCTCGAACCTCAAAACATACCCTTGTGTTTGCGATTGCCATCTCTCTCTCTCTCTCTATCTCCTTTATATCTTGCATAGTTTATATTGTTTTTACATTTACATGCTTGATATATGTTGTGTGCATAATTGATATATATACTTGCGTGGGATTGTTGTTAACACTTGTATTTAACCAAGAGAGCCAACGCGGCACCTCAACCCATTCAAGGGGAATCTAGAGGAGTTTGTCCAGAGCCCTTCACGGGGAATTCGGCAACACTCTTTGGTTATACGTGGTGTTTAGTGTAAAAGGATTTAATTAGGTCATAATTGTTTTTTAGCTTCTGCATTATTTGCATCATTCATCATCAAGTGACCATTAGATTAGCCATCACCTATTCACCCCCCTCTAGGTGATTTACAATTGGTATCAGAGCTTGGTACTCTGATTTTGGTCTAACAACCTAGAGTAAAGATCCTTATTTATAGGCTAATCACAATATTTTGTACACACACCATGGACTTCATGTCACCACCCATGTTTGACATTGCTAACATCCATATATGGAAGGTGAAGATGTCCTTGTACCTCAAAGCCTTAGGTTATCATGTTTATCTTACCACTACTAATAATGCATATTGTATAGATGGTAAGAATTTTGAGGCTAATGCAAAAGCCCTACATGCTTTAAAGTCAACCCTAGATGATGTCTATTTATCTAGAGTTTCTAACATTGATTTGGCTTTTGTAGTGTGGAACACCCTCCTCTCCCTTGGCGAAAAGAACAATATTATGCCGGAGCGATTCGGACGTTGGAAGTGACATCTCCAACGTATGCTATATGGTCCAAGGGGATAACCCCCTTGAGGTAAACTCCGAATCCGATGATGAGGACATGTCATATGATGAGCTCACTTCATTTTGTCAAACTATTCTTGAAAAATATGACATGCTTAAGAAAGAAAATAAAAATTTGAAAAAGAATATTGCTTGCATGCATGTAGAACAAGACTCTTTTAAATCTAACATTGCATGTTTAGAAAAGATAACAAAAATTTGAAAAAGGATTTTGATTGCATGCTTAAAGAAAATGATTCTTTCAAATCTAAGATTGCATGCTTAGAAAAAGAAAATAAAGATTTGAAAAATGAAAATGTTTCCTTATTTCAAATTGAATGATTTGTGTGAAGGAAACAATACTTTGAAAAATAAAATTGATTTGGTGGAAAAACAAAAAGAAGTTATTTTTCAAGAAAATATTACTTTGAAAAGAAAATTTGTTGAAAAAGAAAAGGATTTTGTTTCACAAAAGAAAAGGAAAAATGATCATATATCTCATCATGCCTTACATGCCACAACTAATGAGATTAAGAATTTGAAAAATAAAATGGATGGTTTGAGTTCAACCTTGAACTATTGTGCTTTTAATCATTCTAGGTTGGAGTCTATGTTTTCAAAGAAACAAACTCCATTCATTCATGCACATCATCATGCTTATGTTGCACAACATGATCACACTCCTACACATAAGCATACTAAGGTGTACATATGTACACATTGTGGCCGCAAAGGCCATTTAGCAAAATATTGTTATGATAGATTAGATCATTTTAATTTTGCTAAGAATAAAAGATTTTGGTTCCTTACAATAAAGCTAACCCCCGTGGACCCTACAAGAAAATATGGGTACCAAAACCCCCACCATTTGCTTGTGATGTAGGTGAGGGCTCTCACAAAACGTGAGAGAATTGGTGCCTTGGTAGTGGATGCAAATGGACTTGATGGACACACATTTGGAGCACCGCTATCAAGGAGGCTTTGGTGGGACAATCACCATATTTGGAGTTTTGGAGTTGGTAACAATTTCTAAACTCCTACTTTTATGCACATGCTTTTAATTTCATATATCATATAGCATGTTCATATTTTTGTGCTTCATGTGGTATTTACATGCTTAGATGTAGAATGTGTCAAACTTGCTTTTATACATGTACACTTAGTGAGTACCAAATTGATTCATATACATTCACTCTTCATGCTCATTTGTACCCACTATATGCATATGTATAGACTAGTTTTGATGATTCTCTTTTATACATGTTTTACCTACTTTATGCTTTACTTCATGTATATGTATTCTTTATTCAAATCTAATAAATATACATGTATACCCGTGAGTCTCTTGCCTTCATGCAAACATCATTAATAGACTCTTTTAATATTTGGGATATATATGTGTATTGTTAGGATTGGATTAATCATACATATACCATGAAGATTAGTGTTTTGATTAAAAATGATTTTTCGTGTTTTTGTTAAAAATGTGACTTATGAGCTTCATTGACTATTTTCATAAAAATGCTATTTACATGATCATTTAACACTCACATTTTTATTAAAAACATTTTGAGCCTTATAGACCATGAGTGCTTAAATTTTTGTGTATCTAGTTATGTTTATGAAAAACATAAGATTTGATATATTTGAAGGATTTTTTGTAACTAGTTTTTCAAAAACAATTTATACTAGTTATTTGTTCCTCAAATAATTTTTGGGATTGACACATGATTCTATTTTTCTCAAAATTTGATGCTTCATGATTTGAATATTAGTTTATATGTTAGTTTTTGTCAACACTAGGATTTATACTTGTACATGTCATGGGCCACAAATAAATCTATTTATATTTGTGCTTGAACGCTTATTTGAACCCATGAAATGTGCTTGTATTACTTGGTTTTGATGACACATACATTTTTAAACTTATATTCCCACTTTTTGGATTTGATTTATGATTATGTGTTTTTCATTTCATGTATATGTGTATTTTGCCAAACTTTAAGATATACATGTATACCTCTTGAGTCATTTGCCTTTAATGCAAATCTATTTATATGGACTCAATTGTGTTTAAGAGATATGTATGTATACTTATTGTGTTGTCAAAACATACATATATCTTGAAATATATATTTTTTAATAAAAAATTTGTGATGATTTTCATGTTTTCTTATTTTAAAGAAATATTGAGCTTTATTGACATTTTCATGATACCATGTTCCACATAACACTAGTGCACTCACCTCTTTTGAAAATTTTATGGACTTCATGGATATTAGAGTGTTTTTAGTGCCATGTGATTTACTTGTGTTTCATGAAAAATATTTTTGCTTTATTCCTTGCTTGAAGGATTTCGTACTAGTTTTAAAACATTTTTCTAGTGCAAATTCTTCATTTGGTAGAGTTTTTCAAACTAAGCTTATTTTCAAATCTATTTTTGAAAACCCCTACCATCTATGGGAGGATGGATGGGCGATTATGCCTTATATGCTTCATTGAAAATCTCTTACCTTGTGCATATGAAGGGTGGTAGGTTATGAGATATACACTTGATTTTATTGTTATGTCAATTGGTATCATTGAATCGTTTCAATTGGTATCAATATGAACTTATTTTGTATATACTCATATTTTGTTTCTTATATATATGTATGTTTCAATTTCACTTGGTATACTCATTTCTCATACATATATATGATTTCCATGTGCTTAACTCACAATTGGCTCACATTTTTTTAAAAGCACAAAGTTTATGATGAAAATAAAAAAAAATTTCATATGTTGATTTGATATCTCAAAATGTGTTTTATTAAGTAAGTTCAAAAATTTTAAGAAAAAAATTCAAAATGTTTGATTTGTATTTCCTATATGCAAGGAGAGCTTAACATCTCTCTTACATATGGATTCATGTTGAGTATATTATAAATTGAGGAGCTTGACAACTCTTCTTTATATGATATACGTGTGTAGGGGGAGCTTCACATCTCCTCGTATGCATTACATAATATGTGTTATGAGAGTTAGGGCTTGTCATCCCTTCTTCATGTAATGCATATGTGTAGGGAAGCTAACTTAGCGTCTTCCTCTTCATGAATGTATATCGCATATAAATCTTTATTGATTGATTTGTTTCACCCCTTCTTGATCTTTTTGTTTTTGACAAAAAAAGGGGAGAAAATTTGTTTGATTTAATTTTACTTTGAACCCTTTGTTGATGATTGACAAAAAGGGGGAGAAGTATTTGAGTATATATGCATGTTTTCATTGCTTAAGGGGAGTAGTATTTGTCTTCCTTGTTATTTATGGATATATGTTTTTGTTTTGCAAATAGGAGAAAAAGATTTATTTTGTTTCATCTCCATCATTTGCATACATATTTATGAGCTTCATTGTCATATATTATTATTTATGTCTATGCATGAGTTAAGGGGGAGCTTCCTTGAAGCTTTACTTTAATCCATGCATATATAACTCCATGAGTTTTGTCATCATCAAAAAGGGGGAGATTGTTGGCCCAAAGGCCTATCACCCTAGTTTTGATGATGATCAACTCATGAAGTTATATTTACTAATGATCTTGTGTTTAATTAGTGACAGATTCATTATCAAGATCTTAGTAGGTGCATAGCTCAACAAAGGACAAAATATCAAGATTTGGAGCTAGCACGGTGTGATCCAAGGAGCTTTTGGATCAAGCTTGGACCAAGTCAAGAAGATGAGAAGCCTTCAAGGGAAGACTTTAAGAAGATGAAGACTTGTGTCTAGGTATAAGATTTTGTTTTTGTTTTAGTTAAAAATGTAAAGGATAGATAGTTGGTGGATTGCTCAAGTATTATATCACACACACACTCTTGATAGAATTATTTTCATAAAAGATTTTTTAGTTTAGAAAAGATTTTTCTTTGTGACAAAATACTATTTGGTTTTTGGTGTTTCTCATATACTTATCCTTTAACCAAAACCAAGTTTAGAGCTTTATGACAAAAACATAGATATTTCATTATGATTGTGTAGTGGATCATATCCATACACACTATGCCTTAAAAGTATATCTTGTCTTTGTATTTGATGAAGATTTGGAAAATATGTTTTGGAAAATATTGTTTTAGAAAAATATAGTTTTTATCATGGGCCAAATATTTCCAAATTACAAAAATAGTCCAATCTTTTATAACATGCCTTGATTTTGTGCAAGCATGTTTGTATATCAAAGTATATTAGTAAAACTATTTTTGTAGATTTTTATGTATTTTATGGGATTTTATTTAAGCCAAAAAGACAAACTTTTTATCCCAGAAAAACTGTTTCAGGCTTCAGCCAAGTCGACTAGTCGACTTAACTAGTCGACTATACCTGAAGTCGGTCGATCGGGCCGGTCGACCGACGTGCACAAACGTGCACGCCTGTGTGTACTGGTGGTCGGTCGACCGTGCCGGTCGACCGCTCCAGAGAGCAGTGCTCTCTGGAAAGTTCGGTCGACCGCACCGGTCCCGGACGACCGTGGCTCTAACGGTCAGAATCCGACCATTGGCGGTCGACCGGGCCGGTCGACCGGCAGCACTAACAGATCCCAACGGCTATATTTTTCTGGCCTATAAATTGGGGGTCTTGTCATTGTTTTGCCACAAGATTTTAGAGTCTCTTAGAACCAGTTTTTCCCAGACTTTTAAAAGAGTTTTCTCCACAAAATAGAGAGCAAATATTTCCTATCTAAAGGGAAGTTTTTATAAAGAGTGTTAAAAGAGATTTCTTGAGTTTTTCACCATAGTTCTTTCCTTACTTTCTCACAATCACTTGAGCTATCCATTGCCTTATCTATCCATAGGATTGTGTTGTGAGAGTTTGTGATTGGTGATCAAAGTGTTATAGATCACCAAAGATTCCATTCTTGTTCTTTGAGGAGACGGGCAAGTGTGCTCGTCGTTGTTTTGAGTTCTGTGCACGTCGGTCGACCGTCCCGGTCGACCAACTCCTAGCTGGGTTCGGTCGACTGGTCCGGTCGACCGGCAGAAGCCAGGTCAGGTCAGTTAAGGGATTTAAAAACTTGGTTTTCATTTCTTAAATAAATCCCATAAATTCACGAAAAATCTACAAATATAGTTTCAGTATTATACTTTAATATACAAACATGTTTGAGCAAAATCAAGACATGTTACGAACAATTTGAACTATTTTTGTAACTTAGAAATTTTGGCTAAAAATGAAAACCGTAGTTTTCCAAATTGGTTTTTCAAAACTTATTTTTTCAAAACTTCTCCAAATACAAAAACAAGATATTTTAAACACTTTGAAAGCATAGAGTGTATGGATATGATTAACTACACATACATGATGAAATATCTATGTTTTTGTCATTTAGCTCTAAAAAGGTTTTGGTTAAAAAAACATGTATATATGAAGTCCAAAACCAAGCCAGTATTTTGTCAAAATGAAAACTCTTTTGTATTTTTCCAAAATAGAAATTCTTTTATAACAGCTCATCTAAATCAAGAGTGTGTGCGTGTAAGATATACTTGAGCAATCCACCAACTATTCTATCCTTTACATTTTTAATCTAAAACAAAATTTTATAAAACAAACCTAGACAAAAGTCTTCTTCTTGAAGGGCTTCACTTGAAGTCTTCACATCATCTTGACTTGCTCCAAACACGATCCATAGAGCTAGACTCCTTTTGAGTACTTGATGTGATCTTGATGCACAAGCTCTTGAATCAAACCGTGCTAGCTTCAATCTTGACTTTAAATCCTTTGATGAAGCTACACACCTACTAAGATCTTGATCACAAATCTGAGACTAAATAAACACAAGATCATTAGTACCATAACTACATGAGTTGGTCATCATCAAAACTAGAGTGATAGGCCTTTGGGCCAACAGTAGGATGTTTTATTTTATTGATCAGGTGTTTGATGAGACCATATATGTTACGAGGAGCCTTGAGGTTCTCTCTATTCGATTTCTGGTGTTCTTACTTTCTTTTATTCTTTCGTTTCCTTGATTTTGATATATTGGACTCATTGCTTATTCTATCTTTTATTCATCTGTTATCATGTATGGTTATTCATATGTTATACTGCAGTATTATTATGTCATCATAGTTGATTTATATAGCTTGTGCAGGTCATTTTAGGCTTGTGTGTATACGTGGGGTTTTTTTTTCGCGTATATACATTGTCGACTCTCGTCCCGTCCGCACTCCAGCGTATTTTCAGAAGCAAGGTGTGATTACATGAACCCAATCCAAATCTGACCAATTTACAACCACACCTTTTATTACTATAACAATTCACACAAAAAATCATACCCAAGTCGGGTTCGATTTATGTGTCTGTGTCACACACACATACAATAAGTACGTCAATCTCGCGTTGACATGTGTATTGACCCTTGTCAGATACTCCTATCTTTAGATATCTTTATCCTATTGTTAGATACTCTTATCTTTAGATACCCTTATCTTATCTTATCTTACTACTCATTTTCTTATCTATACTCTCTCTTGTAACTACATATATTGATGTAATTTCTTTATGAATATAGATAGTGAAACTTCTTCTTTTCTAAATTATCATGGTATCAGAGAACTCTCAAATGTTTCTCTGCTGATCGACGTTCTGCCGGTGTTCTTGAGCATGCGCTAGGTCACGCTCGCATAGTGTGTGCTTAACACTAGCCACTTTTGCCTCATATAATATCAGAGCTTTCCTCATCGTCCTTGTGCATCCTCCTCCGCCTAAGCTAAGATCGAGTTCTCACTTATCCTCTCGCATTCACCGATGTCGGCTCCATCATCACCCGTGTTCTTCCAATGTTGCAGAATCTGATCTGAGCCCTCTTGGGCCCTATTTTAGCCCTCTAGTGCTTTCTCATCAATTTAGCCTTTTTGGGCTCTATTTTATCCCTCTTGGGCTTTTCTTCATACTCAGATGATCGACTGTCCTCCAGTGCGCCGCTAGTCAAGTTCGAGGAGCTCACAAAAACCTCCTTCCGCTTGACCCATCCGGATCTCACCCTGCCTGATCCGGAATCCATCCGGATGTCGCCCTCTCATCGACTGCTTGTTCCATCCGAATCTCGCCCCGTCTGATCCATCCGGATCTCGCCTTATCGCCTGATCCTTCTAGATCTCGCCCTACCTGATCCATTTGGATCTTGCCCTATGGAGCTCGCTGGCATCTGAATCTTACCACACCACCCTCATTCACAATCTGCTCCATCGACCAGCTCATAAAAAACCTCCTATAAGTTTCGTGAGATTTTGTTCAAACTCTTGATGTTTGATTCACCGTGAGTTTGTGGGGGTGTTAGATATTCTTATCTTTAGATATCTTGGTCCTATTGTTAGATACCTTTATTTTAGATACCCTTATCTTACCTAATCTTACTACTCATTTTTTTATCATCTACTCTCTTATATCTATATATTGATGTAATTACTTTATGAATATAGATACTAAAACTTCTTCTTCTCCAAATTATCAACTTTCTTATATTATGTTATGTGTGTCGGTCTCTGATTGGTCACTAATATTGCACATTTATTATCATATTCTCCTACTTATTATAGAATAAACTCTGCATTTTCCTAATTAAATGTTTAATTTATTTGCAGGCCCATTCCTAAAGGAGAGTGAAGAGAAATTAGCCCAAAAGCCCATCAAATTCTGAATTAAATCAGAATTAATTCGAACTCAGTAAATCAGGGCAGATCAAGTCGGTTCAGATCGGTTGGAAACCAGTTAGAACAAATCCCTACAAATCGATCGGTTGAAGCCAAGGATCAAAGGCCATTTCGTCAAAATCCCGGATATAAACTGCAAATCCAGATAAAGATAAATACAAATCGAGAAACCGGGGAGCACCACCAACAGGGTGTGGCCACCTGGCCACACCCTGGCCGCGAAACGCAGCCAAAGCCACGTTTCTGCGGCTTTGTTGGTGAGTTAGGGGGAGCGTTTGCTCCCCCTATCTTCATACGCTCCTATAGGTTGGGTTTTGCCTTTAAATACTGGGATTTTAAGAGCCTCCAGGGACGACCATGCAGAGATAGGATTTAGTCCATTTTTTCATTTTTTAGTGTAGGTTTTTGTTTTTCTTTTCATGTAATTTTTAGTTTTAATTTATGTAAATCAGAGGAGATCAGAGTTTCATAGGAGAACGAGAACGAAGCTTGTGCTGAAAGTGACACCGGTGTAAGATTTCCTTCTTTTCTCTTATTGTTATGAAATCGAATCTGCAATTTCCTTTTGTATGTACTTTGTTTTTGTGTTCTTCTTCTTCTTCTCTACTTTTCTTCTTTTGGTACAATTGCTCTCCAAGTGAGTCTAAAAGCATCGAAAGAGCCTTGCCTTTGCGAGTGCCACCGATAGCTCATGACGATGGATTTTGAGTTTCATTATGTATCACTTCATACTTGCAACGTCTTGATGATATAATGTGGAGGAAACGGGAATCAACTCTTATGGGCTATACGTTGATCGCCTCACTTCAAGGTAACATCATTGCAAAAGATTCAAGGTAGGTATTTGGCCAAAAGAAGTAAGTAATTTTCAGTTTCTTTTCTTTTCTTTTATTCTTTAGTTTAGAACACCAACAACACCTACTTCTTTCCATTTTCAATTTCTTTGTAAATAATCATGTAACGCCCCGATCCCAAGGATACGGAGACGTTATGGCGACGTACATTTCATTTTCTATTTTTCTCCACCTTCTCATTCTACCACTTTCTTCCTCACTTAACTTTTAACCAAAATTTCTCTTTTTTCTTTTAATGAACTAAAGAAGAACTTTAACCAAACTTTGTATCTTAAAAGAAGACTTACTAAAAAGCTTCCATGGCTAGTCCCTCCTTGTGGATCACGACCCGCATAGCCACTTGCTATAGCGGTAGAATTGAGCACCTTGCACGTCCTATTTTTAGATCTGAAATACTGTATTTTGTGTGCGGGTTCCACCTCAATCAAAATTTTGGCGCCGTTGCCGGGGAGGGACGGTAAGCAATTCTCTTTAAAAGTTTACATTTTTGGCTAACTTTCTTCTTTATTTTTTGTACAGATTTAACAACAAGAAATTCTTGCTGCAGTGGACACATAAGTGGCCTTGGACTCTGCTCAAGAAAGCAGAGCCAAGAAGCCCTCAGATTTGCTACATTCCAGTGACAAAACTGAGTGAACTACTAACTTGTATTTTTATAGGTTGGCTGAATTAAAAATCTGAATTTCTATAGCATTTATCTCCTTATTTGACTCACTGTATATATATTTCTAACACAACAGTAAAAAGTTGATTGTAAATGCTAAAAATGATTTAGACTTTGCCTTTAGGCACGTATCTATTTCATTTCATTTTCTATTTACTGTTGAAGAGTACTGGAGCCAAGGTATGTATGCATAGCATTTAGTATAAGGTTCATTCTTGTATGAAAAATTGCTTGAATGTTACTTTTTTCTATATACTTGTACACTGCACTAAATTGATTTAAGGGCTTGTCCTATAAACAAGATAAGGTGGGGAAGTCATTACCCTCCCTTAGCCCACAAACAATCTCCTTACTCACTAACCCAAGCCTAACAAAAAATGAGTAGACGTTGGCCTTAGGGACATCTCGGACTCAATTAGGAGATTATCCTAAAGGGGAAAGGTGTTGGAATTTGACTCCTGCCAAATCAGTGTCTAGGAAGGGGATTAAGGGCCGAAAGCCTGAAGGTTGGTGGTTACTTAATTAAGGAACGTCTTTGACAGATAACCTCCTGCCAATCTTGCCCTGACCTCGCTGATTAGCTTGTGGTCAAAGTCTGCATTATACCTCCTATGGACAGTCTAACCAGTTAGGAGTCGTCTAGGTCAAAGGTCTACCCTAACTTAGGTTTGAATTTTTTCTTTTTTGTTTGCTTATTTGTTTGTTTTTTTTCCTTTTCTTTGTTTGTGTTTTATTGTGTGATATGCCTTATAACAACAAATTTTCAATTTTAATGGTAATCCATATTACACACCAACCTCTTTTTCGGATATTACCAACCCAGCATATTATAACTTTAACCAACTTAGTGTGCCAGATTGGTCTTATCCGAATCAATATAACCCATGCCCCCAATCTTATAACCATAATTTCCAGAATAATTTCAACTCTTCACAGAGTTAGTGGGGATTCACCTCCTCCGAGTCTAATTTTCAACCAACTTGCCCTCCTTATCCATCTTGTCCACAATATTTTCAAGATTCATACTCAGTTCCACCAGTCCAAAATAGAAAACCATTAATTTTGGAAATGAGTATGCGTGAGTCCAAATAAAAATCACAAAATCTGATGGACTCACAATTTCACCACCAATTCTAAGACAACACTTCATCTTTTCAATAAAACGATGAACCAATCAACTATGAAAAGATGCTTAAAGCCATGTCTCAGGCTCAAAACGCTCGTAATCATGACATAGATATGATGGCACAAAGTCTACGTTCTCACCGTTTTGCCAGTTCTGATGTCGTTAACCATTCTATTAGAGCCCAAGAGTCATTTTGTTTTGGAAATCAAGGTTCCATTTCAGAACAATCATTTGAACTTTCCCAAACTACAAATTTTGAAAGTGACATTGACAGTTTGGCAAGTTATCCCTTTCCTGAAATTGAACTTGAAAATGAATATGATCATGAACCTCAACTTAGTGATTCAATTCTACTTCCTAATTCAATAATGACTCCGGTGTCTTCACCTGATTTCAATCTTTTTTCCCGAGTCAACATTGGATCCTGTGCCAATTCATCATGAAATTGAATCACCCATCTTTGATGATCATATTGAACTTGACCAATTTTACATTTTTGAAAGTCCTATTGACAAATTGGCAAGTTCTCATTTTATGACATTGAACTCAAAGAGAAATGTGACCTAGATTCTCAAATCTGTGATCCAGTTCAAAATCCCGAATCAATATTGACTCCTGTTTTGTTACCCGACTTGAGTAATATTTTAGAGTCAGTTTTGATTCCCACACCTATCATTCTTGAACTTGAATCACCAATATTAAGTCACATTCCATTGTTAAAAAATGAATGTAGACTTGAGTTTCAACTTCTTGATTTGGGCCCACTTCCTAAGCCAATCTCGACTCCTGAGCCTTTATTTGACTTAAGCCACTTTCCTGAGTCGGTATTAGTTCCCGTACTTCCTAAGTCCAAGTCAATCATTCTATCTTTTCACACTCCATTTTGAAACAAGGCGGTTGACAAATTTGACTCCAAAATTAATTATGGAATTTGGAAATTAGATGGGGTTAAATTTTTAATAAAATCCTTTATGGATACATCATTTAATGGGTTATATTAGAGAGATTTTCAGGTGGGTTCCTCCGAACTCCACGAAAGGTCGATTGGGCCGCATTTCATGGACCAATTAGACCACCACTGGAACCACCACCTTAAGGTAACATTTTCCTTCCCTTTCTTCTTTTTCATGCATCTATGCATTAATTCATACATTGAGGACAATGCATGAGATAGGTGTGGGGGAGGGTTCTAACATAACTTAAAAAATAAAAAAAATTAACATTTTTTCTTTACTTTAAAAAAAAACTTTTTGAAAATAGAAACAATATTTTGACATATTTTTTGTAAGAAATTGAGCCAATTTTAAGGAATAGGAAAATCAAAATTAGGATTTCTTAAACTTGGTCAAAATAAGATTATTTGTTTGATTTTTAGGGTTAGGAAGATAATTTGTTAAAATAATTTAGTCTTGATCTTTACCTTAATGAAATATGCACATTTCATACACTTACACACTTAGGGTTCAAAACAAAGATTCTTATGCCTTATATAAAAGAAAAAAGAAAAAAAATATAGATCTATGAAAGATGAACAAATCTAATTATTGATTAGCTAGGTGCTTTGGTCTAAGCAAGCCTTAGTATTTATGCGAAAGATGATTAGATAAGTTTGAGAAAAAAATATATAAAAATCCTCTGATTAAGCTCGGTATTTGTGCCTAATAAAGCATAAGTATTCACGCCTAAAAGGGGTTCAAATAATAAAATCCTTAGTTTTGTGGCCTTGTTTGCTCGAGTCCTTAAGTCCTTGGGGTGTTTTCTCACCCAGTGCCCTAAGACCGTTTGGTTTGAGAGTCATCGATTAAAGGCTCGTTACATGGGCAGATTAGAAAGCCTAATAGAACTAAGGAATAATACCGCAATATATATATATATATATATATATATATATATATATATATATATATATATAATATATATATATATATATAAACAAGGCATAAGAGTTAGAGTTAATGAACCCTTAGTCAAAATTTTCACGGTCACAAAATGCATATGACTTAGGGTAAAGTAATAGACTAAATGAGAAGTACAATTTGACTCCTTACTTTGATTGATAACAAATTTTTGAATAGAGTCTAAGTTTAGGAATGAAAAATTCAGTTTTCCTATAACTTATAGATTACTTAAATCTTACAATTATATTTCAAATATTTTTCTCTTTCAAAATGCTTTTTGAAAATACTAACTCTTTTGTTTCTCTTTCTTTATGGATTTTGTGGGTGTAATCCACTGAAAACCCTCACGAGAGAAAACTCATCCTCTAGGGAAACCTAGAGGTTTAACGGCTTGTTGCACATGCTCAGTGCAATCGAGTGACCTGCGAAAGTGGTCTAATAATCCTTAGTATAGTTTAGTTGTTTTGCTCGAGGACGAGCAAAAGATAGGTATGGGGGTGTGATTGGTCACTAATATTGCACATTTATTATCATATTCTTCTATTTATTATAGAATAAACTCTGCATTTTCCTAATTAAATGTTTAATTTATTTGCAGGCCTATTCCTAAAGGAGAGTGAAGAGAAATGAGCCCAAAAGTCCATCAAATTCTGAATTAAATCAAAATTAATTCGAACTCAGTAAATCAGGGCAGATCAGGTCAGTTCAGATTGGTTAAAAATTAGTTAGAATAAATCCCTACAAATCGATCGGTTGAAGCCAAGGATCAAAGGCCATTTCGTCAAAATCCCGGATATAAACTGCAAATCCAAATAAAGATAAATACAAATCGAGAAACGGGGAGCACCATCAACAGGGTGTGGCCACCTGGCCACACCCTGGCCGCGGAAACGCGGCTAAAGCCGCGTTTTCGCGGCTTTGTTGGTGAGTTAGGGGGAGCGTTTGCTCCCCTTATTTCATACGCTCCTATAGGTTGGGTTTTGCTTATAAATACTGAGATTTTCAGAGCCTCCAGGGACGACCATGCAGAAATAGGATTTAGTCCATTTTTCCATTTTTTAGTGTAGGTTTTTGTTTTTCTTTTCATGTAATTTTTAGTTTTAATTTATGTAAATCAGAGGAGATCAGAGTTTCATAGGAGAACGAGAACGAAGCTTGTGCTGAGAGTGACACCAGTGTAAGATTTCCTTCTTTTCTCTTATTATTATGAAATCGAATCTATAGTTTTCTTTTATATGTACTTTATTTTTGTGTTCTTCTTCTTCTTCTCTACTTTTCTTCTTTTGGTACAATTGCTCTCCAAGTGAGTCTAAAAGCATCAAAAGAGCCTTGCCTTTGCGAGTGCCACCGATAGCTCATGACGATGGATTTTGAGTTTCATTTTGTATCACTTCATACTTGTAACGTCTTGATGATATAATGTGGAGGAAACGGGAATCAACTCTTATGGGTGTAGGCTGTCTAAAAATCACTAAAAGACAAGCCATTAAAAAGCAGAATTCCAAGTTCTAGATGCGAGGCTCGACAGCCGCGTCTCAGCCAACACAGCAGCATCAAGGCGCGAGGGTCGAAACCTGCGTCTCAGCCGCACCAAGGCGCGAGGGTCAAAACCCGCGTCTCAGCCGCGTCTCAGCCGCACCAAGGCGCGAGGGTCAAAACCCGCGTCTCAACAGCATCAAGAAGCGAGGCTCAACAGCCGCGTCTCAGCCACACCAAGGCGCGTAGGTCAAAACCCGCGTCTCAACAGCTCCAAGGCGCGTGGGCTGACACCCGCGTCTCAGTTGTAACCGTCCCGGTTATGGGGCCAATCACGGCCCACATAACGGGGAAGGTTAGCCCCCATTATGGAGTGTTTTTAGGAGGCACGTACGCCCCTGAAACCCCTATAAATAGCCCCGTCGCTATGAAGAAGGGGTCAGATTTTCGGACGAATTGAAGAGAGGGGATTGACAGTCAAATTTTCGGTCAGAGGATTTCTGAGAGAAAAGAGAGAGAGAGAGTTAAACCCTTCAGAAAACTTGCTGTGATCAAGTTGCTCTTTGCCTATCTTCTCTTTGAGAGTTTTGGTAGACAGAGCTGAGTTACTCCATCTACCATCCGAAGAGGAGATCCCTGGAAGGTCACGACGGTTACCCGTCAACGGAGAACAAGATTCACTCTCCACCGCCAGTTGAAGAACCCAGCCTTAAACAAAGGGAGGATTCAAGACTCAACATCCTCCCTCCCTTGTAATCGGAAGACTGATCTGTTGTAATCTTCTATCCAATCAAAAGAATTTTGCAATTTGATTCCCTTTTTTCCGACGCATACAAGAGATTGTCGACTCCGCTGGGGACTACATTTGTCACTGACGAACAAATCGTGGCTCAAGGTGACGTCCCCCATAAGGGGAAAATGGTCAAATCGCTTGTTGTCGAGTTCGACCAGGCAAAGTATGAAGAGTTTCTCTCTTCCGGCTCCAAGAGCCCTAAGACCCGCGTCTGTCGCAGGGTCTCTATGGGGACTTGCCCCGAAACCCGCTCTGCGTCTCTCTCAGGCGCCGCTGCTGCAAAGGGCGTGGCAGCCAACTGTGCGAAGCAGGATACACGCGCCAACGTCTCTCAGGAGGCCCGCGTGGTCCCAGGCACAACTGCCGTTGCGACCAACCGCGCCATGCGGAACACACGCGTCAGCGTCTCTCAGGAGACCCGCGTGGTCAAAATCCCTGGTGTCCAGCCAGTCCACCCTCTCTCTCAGCACTAAGTCATCGTTGGCATTTCTCCACCACCACGACGCAACCGAAACGCTGAGCGTCAACAGAGGAGACGTGCGCGTCAACTGCAAGTTGGGACTTCTGATTGTCCAACTGAGGCAGGACACAAAATTCAATCCGGCGCCCTAGCCGCGCCACGTCCAGCACGCGAAGCCCGCGTTTGGCGGCCCAAACGCGAGACTCCCCAAATTAGGTCCCCTGAGTCCAATTCACCAGACGCCAAGGCGAAGCCTGCGCGCCTCGTCAAGTGCAAGAGGCACGCGCCCTTAAGCGTGGGGCCCAGCAGCCCACTCACTCTCAAGCGTCTCTGCCCCGACGCACCAAGCAGCAACGCGACAGTCGCGTCTCATCTCAACAGAGATGCCAGACACGCGTCCTAAAGCTGCGACGCGAGAACCACGTCTCTGAATCCCGCGTCCAGGCTGTACAGCACAAAGATGCCTCGCGCCCTCGAAGTTGCGAGGCTAATCTCTTCGATCCTCTCTCTATGGATCTAAGAGATTACTTGACGAAGAAAAGAAGTGCTAATCAAATCACTTCATCATGTTGCTGCCAACGGCTTATCTCTATGCTCTCCGAGTGCCGTTGTAATTCAGGCGTGAACCAGCAGTCTTTGGTTAGACAGCTGACCCTGATTCCCCCCTCAGCCAAAAGAAGACACTCTCATAGGCGGAGGATATTCTCTGACACTGAGTATCCAGAGCTCACTGCTAACATGGCAAGCAGGAGCAGGGGAAACAGCCTGTAGTCAGCTCCGATGATCTGACTCTGAACCAGAAGGAGTGTACCGACACACTCGCACCCGGACCGGGGCCATTCCCCCGATTGACTATAATGCCCTAGCCCAGGGCGTTAAAATGAATGACTCTCATTCTGCTGTAGCAGAATCGCAGGCCTCAAACTCTTCCATCGAGAAGGAGGCCTTCACCTACATGACGAGCACTCCTGAGGAGACAGCCCGGCGCCTAGAACTGCAAGCCCAGGTCCAGAAGGAACAACTTGAGATGATTCGACTCTCTCAAGCAAATGCTCGCATAGCTGCTCGAAGACAAGAAGAAATCTCCCCCTAAAAAGTCTAAGGGCAAGCGAAAAGAGGGAGAAAGCTCATCTTCCGAACACTCCGAGAAGAAAGAACAACCATCTCTGGTTCGTCTAAATCCTCATCGCAGGAAAAGAACGATCAAGTCCAGGGAAAGGTTCATTCTAAAAGAATGAATCAGTTGGAGCAGCGCCTTGATGCCCTTACCAATCGAAAAGGTCTCCAAGAAGCAGGAGTGGTCCGCCCATATCCAGCCGAATGGGACCTGGTTCCATATCCGCCCAAGTTCAAGGCTCCAACCCTCCAAGCATTTGATGGGAAGGGTTCACCGAACCAACACATCTACTATTTCAAGTCCCAAACTGGGAATGTGGTAGATAACGACGCCATCCTGGCGCGTTTATTCATCGGCTCCCTAAAAGGGCTGGCCTTTGAATGGTTCATGAAGCTTCCAGAAGGCTCCATCAAGAATTGGGGCGACTTGGAGAAGCTCTTCTTAACTCGCTTCTTTGAAGATGACTTGGAGGTCAACATGCCTACCCTTTTAGCCACCAAGCAGCGAAAGGGAGAGTCCGTTAAGTCTTTCGTAGAAAGATTTCGGAACGTGGCACTCCGATGCCCAAGTGGTATGACCCAGGCCACCCTGGTGGAAACATGCCGCCACAACCTCCAAACCTCACTCCTTACTCAAATAGGAGTTGCTGAAAGCCGCACCTGGAAGCAATTGATCCAGCAGGGTGAACAAGCTGAGGAGATTGTCGCCCGCGTCAGAGCGGAAGAAGGTAAGCCCAGGCCTGAGAGGTCGACAAGGCGTGCGCCAGACACATCCCTCCAAGCCAAAAGGAAGGATAACTTGGCAGCAGAAACCAAATCCCCTGCTAATGCTCAACCGGTCAAAGGAAGTGGCTCTTCAAGCCAACCACGGGCCAACAAGCAGTATTCCTTCAAGGATGAACATGTCGACTCGCTCTTCAAATTACTCAACAAGAGCAATCGACTGAAGCTTCCTGAAGCTAGGCGCCCCGAGGAAGTCGGTAAGACCGACAATCCCAGCTACTGCATGTACCACAGGATGTTGGGACACCCAACCAAGAGCTGTTATGTCTTCAAGGACATCCTTCAAGCCCTAATTGACGCGGAGGTATTGAAACTCCGACCAGAGCAGAAGAAGGTGACGGCTAATATGACGTCAGTTCTCCAGTTTGGGAGACAACCCCCAACACCCTCTGGAGTAGTCCCTATCCCAAGAGGAGAGCTGAGAATGGTCAACACAGACCCGCACCAGCAGCAAGAAAAAGGCTTGGTACCTGTTCCCACACCTCGGGGAGAAGTCATGTGAGTTCATCCCGACCTTATTGATGGCCAGCAATGGACTACTGTAACCAGCAGGAAATCCAAAGGCAAAGTAAAGGCTTCATCCTGCAACGTGGTGTGTGCCTCTTCTTGAGAAGCGGAAACTGATATTCCCTCGCTGACCGACTCAGAAGAGGAGACAATAGTTCTGGCCGCAGAACCCAGTTAGCTGGTAGCAGAAACCCGTTCGGGTCAGCCATATTCGAAAAAGTATGGCGAAACAGCGGTAACTCCTCCAAGACCCGCCGCAGAGCCAGCCAAGCCCTCCACGAAGCAACCCGAGGAGAAACAGAAAGAACTTATATTTTCTCGAGTTCTTTCGAAGGACGTAGCGGAAGGATCCACAACACCTTACCGCTTTGATGTCCTGGCTCAGTTAGCCAATATCCCAGCGCGGATTACTCTTTATGAGCTTCTAAACTATCAAAATCGACCAGAGAAGCTCTACAAGAAGCTCTGACTAATGCTGAGGTCTTCATGACCCAGCTACCGAAGGAGGAAGATGTAGAGGATTGCCTCCACGCCTCCCAAAATATTTCCTGCATTACCTTCACGGCAGAAGACATGCAAGTCAAAGGGAAGCATGATCGACCCCTTTACTTCGCAGGGTATTGATTAGTATCCAATTTGCATATTTTACATCATAACTCCCATGCATATTACAAATAAATATGTGATTTTTACTCCTCTTCTCTACATATTTGCAGGTACATGCTTAATGGAGAGATTTCCAAATAATCACTTAATTAACACTAATTAAGTGATTAATCCAAGCTTAAAAGATAAAGCCAAATCTCAATCCAGATCCAGAGAGATCCTCGCAACAAATGAAGATTCTGGATATACCACGTGGCCAAACTAACTCTCAACAAACTCCAACAGAAAAATCCAGATCAACGGCCCAGATCTTGCCGCGGGGCGCGGCATGGGCGCGGCAAGATCCTGGCCGTTGAGCCCCGGATTTTGTGGCAACAAATTTTGATCTCGAAGCTTCTCATTTCTGCTATAAATACTGGACCTTCACCTGCGAGCTGAGACGGATCAGAGAAGAGAGAGAGTTTAGTTCATAGTTTTGTATTTTGATAGTTTTTATTTAGGGTTTTTAGCTCTCTATGATCTTCTTCTCCCTAGATTTCATTGCAAGAGAGAGTTGTATGAGAGAGAGAGCTTGTATCAACAAGGAGTGACAACTTGGAGCTATACAAGGATTGATCCATTCTCATCTACTCTACTTGAGCTTGATTCTAGTTTGTTTTCTTTCCTTACTTGCTTTGTTTACTTTCTAGCAATTTATTCATGTTTAGCTTTTCTTTTGTAATGGTGTGTAGCTAATTCTTTCTCCATGAACTAGCTAACTACTACCTTGCTAACTTCTATCTCATGGGTGATTGCTTTTCTTCATCTTGCAATTTGTATGGTTTTCTCTTCTCCGATGGGTTTCTTTTCATTTCTTGGCAAGATCTTGTTGTAATTCTCCATATGATTCATGTGTGCCTCACTTGGAGCCTAGTCTTCGAACTAGTGCCTTGATGGAACATGGAGATGGAAGCACCAATATGCTATTTGATGTATAACTTCACTACTTCCATTAGTGAATGTTGTATGTTCTTCATTTGCATCACTTGAGTGTAGCTCTTTTGATTCCATTAGTGAAAGTCTATTTGTAGGCCTATGACCATCTATGGAGGCTACAAGACAAGTCCAAGAATGAATCCCCATCATCCAAGTGAGAAAGTAATTAGACCACAAGCAAGACGTATTCATGCCGATGAATCAACATGAGGCACGCATCACTATCACGGAGTTTAGTAAGTCTTTAGCAAGGTAGTTAAGGTTAGCTAGTCATGGTTTTATTTCAATCAATCTTTTCTAGAGTTTTCTTTTCTTTTAGTATGAATACAACAAACCTCTTCTTGATTTGTTTTCACTTACCACCATGAACATATCCATACACTCTTTCATTCATTTCTTTGTATTTTATTCATTCTTTTAAGCAAGAGAAGAATTCTCGTTTCCTTTTCTCACGTGTATCGTAACGCTTCTACGCTAGCTCTCCTTGTGGTTCGACTCGGTATAGCTTTATGCTATAGCAGAAGATTGGAACAAGGTATATCAATTACATATTTGAAGTGAACAAGAACCAAAGGTGAACTCTAAACATTGAACCATATCTTTAATACCTAAATCTTGTGCAAAGACTTCACGTACCTTGTTTTCTACCGATCAAATTTTTGGCGCCGTTGCCGGGGAGAGCAACGGTATTTTTTTTTAAAAAGTGAGAAACTAAACGATATTTCTTCTCTGTTGCAGGTACAGGTTGAAGATACAGGAAATCTTGCACAGCAGAAACACATAAGTGGACCTGGGCCTCTGCTCAAGAAAGCAGAGCCCAGGATCCCTCCAAATTGCCGCGGATCCACAAGATTTACCGTGGAAACGCGGCAATAAGGAGTTACTATTACAAGTTTTCTGCAGGGGTTTCAGATCTGCAAATTACAGCTGCTGATATACTTTAAATTCTGTATTCTGCACCATATATCTGCTAAATTAATTCAACAGTAAAAAATTGGTTGTAATTGTTAAAAATTGTTAGACATTTGCATTTTAGGCACGTGTCTTTCAATTCTTTACTTTTACTGTTGAAGAGTGCGGGGGACAAGGTACGTAATTCATTGCATATAGACTAGGACTCACTCTTTGTTTGATTTATCTTACTTGGAGTGAACCTTGTTTGTTTCTATATCGTACACTTGCACAATCAATTTTAAGGGCAATACCTGTAAATAAGATAAGGTGGGGGAGGTCATTACCCTTTCCTTAGCCCGGAAATCATTCTTCCAAGCACTCATAATCCCAAGCTTGTAAATAAAATTTGATAGACGTTGGCCCTAGGGACATCCGGACTCACTTAGGAGATTTTCCTAAGGGGGAAAAGTGTTGGAAATTGACTTCTGTAAAATCAGTGTCTAGGAAAGGGGTTGAGGGCCGAAAGCCCGAAGGTTGCTGGTTACTTAATTAAGGAACGTCTCAGGACGGAAAACCTCCCACCAACCTTACCCTTCCCTGGCTGATTTGCTTATAGTCAGATTCTACACCAAACCTCCTGTAGACAGTCTATTTAGGAGTCATCTAGGACCAGAAACCCTAGACAAGCTTGGATTGATTTTTTTCTTTCTTTTGTTGTTTGTTATTTTTCTTTTTCACTGGTGTGATCGGTGCACGTTGTTTGTGATTGTATATACGATAGTGTTTTGTGATCCTAATTCTTTCTACACTTGCACTTACACATCCACTTCACATCATGACCAACAACGTCTCACTTCAGGATCGATTTTATCCGATTCGCACCTCCATTCCTTCATGCATTCTTCTCCCCGAGCCTAATGGAAACAATTTTGAGCTGAAACCACAATTCATTAGTACACTTCCCCATTTCCATGGTCTAGAGTCTGAGGACGCGTACCTCTTTATTCGTGAGTTTGAAGAGGTATGCCAAATGATGAGAATTCCCAACTGTCTGAGGATGCTGTTAGGTTACGGTTCATACCGTTTGCACTTAAGGATTTAGCTAAGAAATGGCTTTATAATCTTCCAGTCAGTTCCATATCTTTATGGGAGGATTTTGTTAAAGTCTTTCTTAAGAAATTTTATCCTATCCACAAAACAGCCCTCATGAGAAAGAACATAATGCAATTCAAGCAGGAAACAAATGAACCTTTCTGGAAGTATCTTGAGCGTTTCAAAGACCTTCTTGCCCTGTGTCCCCATCACGGCATAGAGAAATGGCGTCTATGCCAGATTATCTATGATGGATTAGATTATCAAACGAAAACATTTTAGAATCCATGTGCCAGGGGGAATTTTTGAAAAAAGATGAACATCAGGGGTGGGATCTCTTTGAAACCCTAGCTGAGAAAACCATTCAGTGGGAGTCTTGTCCTGACAAATCCACTTCCACCACTTCCAGAACTGGTACACACTCCAAAGAATCCTCTCTAGCTGCAGAAACCAAGATCACACAATTAATGAAGAGGATAGAGTTGCTTGAGTCAAAAGGGAATTCTGTGGTCAACCAGGTCAACCCATTGCCTTTGATTGGACCAGGTTGCACCAACTGTCATGACCTTAGCCATGTTGTTGAGGAGTGTCCATTATATCAGCCCCCATTTCAGGAGAACATGAATGCAGCATTTACCAGACCTCCATATTTCAACACTTACAATTCAGGATGGCAGAACCATCCAAATTCTTTATGGAGTCAGTCTGGTCCTGAGCATCATATGCCACCACTTCCACATCTGTACAATGCTCAGTTTCACCCATCCAGTTTTGATCAGAATTCACTATATGTTCATCCATCTCAAAGTCCACCACAGTCATATCAGTCTTATTATATGCCACCATCATATGACCAATCACAATTTCAATCTCCATATTTTCAACATCCACCCAGCAAATTCTGAGATATCTGAGTTGAAAAAAATGCAAGAAACCTTTACAAAGAACCAGGAGCAGGAGTTGAATAAAATGAAGGTCCAAATTGGTCAATTGGCTGAGAATCAAAAAAGTTTTTCCCAAACCAGCCATTGCCAAATCCCAAAGTTGAAGATTCAGGACCCAGTCACTGTCATGCCATTCATACCCTGAGATCTGGTAAACAAGTTGACAATAAGGTTTCTAGTCCACAATCTCATCCAGTACCAAAGCCTACACCTCATGTCCCCATACCACCAACTTTTGACAAACCATCCTCTAGTTCAGAGCCATCCACCTCTCAAGCCAAGGGGAAAGAAAAGGTAGATGAGCAACCTTATAAGCCTAGAGTACCATATCCAAATAGGCTTCTAAATAACAAGTCAAATGCTCACATGGAGAAAATAAAAGAAACATTCAATAAGGTCCAAATCAATGTCCCTCTCCTTGATGCCATTCAACAAGTACCATCATATGCTAAATTCTTGAAGGAAATGTGCACCAAGAAGAGGAAGACCCAAGTCCCTAAAAAAGTCTTCCTTGCATCATCCATTAATGAGTTGCTCACTGGTCCAATTCCTGTTAAATACAAAGACCCAGGGAGCCCCACCATTTCATGCATCATAGGACAGACTACAATAAATAGGGCACTTCTAGATTTGGGGGCCAGCATTAATCTCTTACCTTTCTCTGTGTACAAAAATTGGGGTTAGGTGATCTCCTCCCGACCCAAATGACCATCCAATTGGCTGACCGCTCTGTTACTAAACCCAAGGGGGTAATTCAAGATGTCCTTGTCAAAGTTGGAGAATTCTTTTATCCTGTTGACTTTGTTGTCCTTGAAACAAAACCAGTGTCAAATTCCAATCAAAGGGCACAAATTCCTGTCATTCTGGGTCGACCATTCCTGGCTACTGCAAATGCAATCATTAATTGCCGGAATGGATCAATGAGGTTGACTTTTGGTAACATGACACATGAACACAATGTCTTCCACACACAGCCTCACAAAACAAAAGATCAAACATTTGAGGTTAGCTTCATTAGTAACAATTGTGAGGAGGAAGGTGAAGATCCAAAAGATGAGTCACAACCTTGTGATTCTCTTATCCGAGTACCTTTTCAAAAGGGGAAAGTTGATTTGGATATCTTCACTTTCAATGAGCCAACTGAGACTGTATTTGAACCTCCAATTGATATATCATTTGAAGACTTGTTTGCTGATGAGATCATGTGTTTAGATGAGTCAACTCGGGTAAGTTAGCTAATTGTCCACTTCCGGATGTTGACTTGAGCTTTGAAGAATTATATGGAGAGGAGTTAAAATTTCTAAACATGGAAGCGATGAGATTCTGAGTGAGAGTGGTGATAAGGACTTTGTTTGTGAACGATGTGGTGGAATGAGTATGAATGAAAATAACAACCAATTGAAACTGGAAACACCTAGGGTTAGAATAATTCAGACCGTTTCCCAATGGAGCTCAAGAAAGAGAACACATTGGAACGATGGGAAACGGGCCAGAGGGAAGCGACCAAAAGCCCAGGTGAGAGTTACACTTGTATATTCCTTGTAAATAATTCCTTCCCCTTCCATTTTGTTTCATGCATACATATATCATAATGCATTGAGGACAATGCATGAAATAAGTGTGGGGAGGGTTTACTAACATAGGATCATAGGATTTTCAATTTTTTTTTAGAGGATTTTCATTTTCTTTTTAGGTTTTTTATTTTTTTTTAGATTTTACCTTTCTTTATAGGTTTTCTATTTTCTTTTAGATTTTACTTTTAAAATAATAAAAATAAAAAAAAAATAAAAACTTTTTGAAATAAGAGATAATGTTTTGTTCTATTTTTAAGAAATTAAGATGTATCTTAGAGATTAAGAAAGCCTTAATTATGACATCTTAAACCTAGTTGAAGTAATAGATCTTGTTTGAAAATTATAGGCTAAGTAAGTAAAATTGGTGAGATATTTTTATCTTGAATTTTTTGCCTTAGATAAATATGCACTTTACACTTACACATTTCATGGGATGGAAACAAAAAAACCAAAAATGCCATATAAATAAATAAGAAAAAAAAAAAAGAAAAAAATATATATAAATAAAAGATCACTTATTAAGCTGGGAAATTGTGCCTCAAGAAGCATGATGACTCACGCCTAACAGTGATCTCACTTATTAAGCTGGGTAATTGTGCCTCAAGAAGCATGATTATTCACGCCTAACGGTGATTAAGAATAATCCCTCTTAGTTTTGTGGCCTTTTCTACTCGAGACCTTAAACCCGAGGATGTTTTCTCATCTGGTGCCCTAAGACCATCTGGTTTGGGAGTCATCGGTTAAAGGCTCGCTACAAGGGTAGACTAGAAAGCCTAGACTAAGGGAAGATTAAATAAAAAAAAAAAGAGAAAAAAAATATATATATATATAAAATAAATAAATAAATGGCTTGATGGTTGGAGTTGAAATCCCAGAAATCTCCACTGTGCACGGTGTGCATACTATCTAGGTTTTATGAAAGATAAAATATTCAATCCAATTTTGAATTCTTACCTTAATTAAAAGCAAGATCTTGCATGGATACTAAGTTTAAGGAAGAATAATTATAGGTGGACTTATGACCTAGGATCACTTATATTTTTGCAAAAATAGTTCGTAAACATGTCTCTTATTCAAAATGCGTTTTCAAAACACTAACATTTGTTTTCTTTCTTTAAGGATTTTGTGGGTGTAATCCGCTGAAAACCCTCAGGAGACAACACTCCTCCTCTAGGTAACCTAGAGGTTTTAACGGCTTGTTGCACATGCTCAGTGCAATCGCGTCACCTGCGAAAGTGGTGTAATAAACTGTTAGTCTAGATTTTCTTTTCTTTGTTTTGCTCGGGACGAGCAAAAGAATAAGTGTGGGGTGTGATTAGTATCCAAATTTGCATATTTTACATCATAACTCCCATGCATATTACAAATAAATATGTGATTTTTACTCCTCTTCTCTACATATTTGCAGGTACATGCTTAATGGAGAGATTTCCAAATAATCACTTAATTAACACTAATTAAGTGATTAATCCAAGCTTAAAAGATAAAGCCAAATCTCAATCCAGATCCAGAGAGATCCTCGCAACAAATGAAGATTCTGGATATACCACGTGGCCAAACTAACTCTCAACAAACTCCAACAGAAAAATCCAGATCAACGGCCCAGATCTTGCCGCGGGGCGCGGCATGGGCGCGGCAAGATCCTGGCCGTTGAGCCCCGGATTTTGTGGCAATAAACTTTGATCTCGAAGCTTCTCATTTCTGCTATAAATACTGGACCTTCACCTGCGAGCTGAGACGGATCAGAGAAGAGAGAGAGTTTAGTTCATAGTTTTGTATTTTGATAGTTTTTGTTTAGGGTTTTTAGCTCTCTATGATCTTCTTCTCCCTAGATTTCATTGCAAGAGAGAGTTGTATGAGAGAGAGAGCTTGTATCAACAAGGAGTGACAACTTGGAGCTATACAAGGATTGATCCATTCTCATCTACTCTACTTGAGCTTGATTCTAGTTTGTTTTCTTTCCTTACTTGCTTTGTTTACTTTCTAGCAATTTATTCATGTTTAGCTTTTCTTTTGTAATGGTGTGTAGCTAATTCTTTCTCCATGAACTAGCTAACTACTACCTTGCTAACTTCTATCTCATGGGTGATTGCTTTTCTTCATCTTGCAATTTGTATGGTTTTCTCTTCTCCGATGGGTTTCTTTTCATTTCTTGGCAAGATCTTGTTGTAATTCTCCATATGATTCATGTGTGCCTCACTTGGAGCCTAGTCTTCGAACTAGTGCCTTGATGGAACATGGAGATGGAAGCACCAATATGCTATTTGATGTATAACTTCACTACTTCCATTAGTGATGTTGTATGTTCTTCATTTGCATCACTTGAGTGTAGCTCTTTTGATTCCATTAGTGAAAGTCTATTTGTAGGCCTATGACCATCTATGGAGGCTACAAGACAAGTCCAAGAATGAATCCCCATCATCCAAGTGAGAAAGTAATTAGACCACAAGCAAGACGTATTCATGCCGATGAATCAACATGAGGCACGCATCACTATCACGGAGTTTAGTAAGTCTTTAGCAAGGTAGTTAAGGTTAGCTAGTCATGGTTTTATTTCAATCAATCTTTTCTAGAGTTTTCTTTTCTTTTAGTATGAATACAACAAACCTCTTCTTGATTTGTTTTCACTTACCACCATGAACATATCCATACACTCTTTCATTCATTTCTTTGTATTTTATTCATTCTTTTAAGCAAGAGAAGAATTCTCGTTTCCTTTTCTCACGTGTATCGTAACGCTTCTACGCTAGCTCTCCTTGTGGTTCGACTCGGTATAGCTTTATGCTATAGCGGAAGATTGGAACAAGGTATATCAATTACATATTTGAAGTGAACAAGAACCAAAGGTGAACTCTAAACATTGAACCATATCTTTAATACCTAAATCTTGTGCAAAGACTTCACGTACCTTGTTTTCTACCGATCAGGTATATTGGATCATCTGAGGTGAATCGCATCCAGGTAGATCCCGGGTCTGCGTTGAGCATCATGCCTCGCAGGGTCATGCAACACCTCGGGATTCCTACTCACAGTTTGAGCCCTACCCAGACGACCATTTATGGGTTCAATGCCAATAGTACCCGTCCGATGGGGAAGGTCAAACTCAAATGCCAGATTGGAGACCTAAGGTCAGAGGTGACATGCTACGTCATAGATGCTGACACCTCCTACAATCTACTACTGAGAAGACCCTGGATTCATCGCAATTCTATCGTTCCTTCTACTCTCCACCAAGTCATGAAATACATTGACGGGAGTGGAAAGGTGCGAACGCTGATTGCCGAGAGGCATCCATTCAAGGGAGTGGAGAATTATTTCACAGATTCTCTCCTGTATCAGGAATCTGTGGAAATAGATGAAGTCCCGCAACCAGAGGAACCAGACTCTGGCAATGAAGCTGACACCGAGCCAGAAAAAGAAGAGTGCTTGTGGGAGTTGGAACCACTTGTAAAGAGCATTAATAAGCTCGATGTTGATAATACCACCGACGATGTAGGCGGTTGGTACATTAATGAAGAATTAGATTTAGCGTATTTTTCTGTGTTTGCTTCTGATTCAGTGCCGTCAGACACTAGTACAGACGTGGATGACGATCTCTGGTCGGCAATGGATGCTTTGACATCGTTGCATGTACCAGTGAAATCGTCCTTTAAAACATGTCAAAATGTCGGCGATGCGCAACAATCAATATTCATGGTTCCAGCGAGAAGGAAGGGCCAAAGACCAATTCTCTTCGGCCGAATTGAATCCGAACCAATGAATCATGAAGAATCAGAAAGCGAGCAAGAATCCCCTCAGTTCGGTCATTATGAGCCAAAGGCACTCAGAATGATGAAAAACATGGGGTATGATCCAACCAGTAGACTCGGGTTAAACTTCGGCAAAGGAAGGAGAACGCTACTTCGATCCTTTGTGCCAAAAGGAAAGGCACCCGATTATTATCATCAGACTCGCAGGGGGTTGGGCTATGTATCAACTCTGGCTCCATCAGCCTCTGATTCTCAAGAATCATCAGGTCACGATTACTCTTCAGGCACGTCATCATGGGAGTCCGATGCTAGTGTCGGCAACATCTTCGGGGGACTTTCAGTGAACATGGTTTCAACAAGCCACCTGGAAGACGGAGATGAAGAAATGATCCAATCCGATACAGATCCTTGGATCAAACATTTAAATACTCTTTGGGATACCCGCTTTGAGCAGCGCGAGCCACCCACAAAAGACAAGATTGTTCAGATCAATCTGGGGGATGAGGCTAATCCTAAGCCCATCTTCATAAGCGACGGCCTGTCACCGTCAGAGAAAAAGGATCTAATATCTCTTGTTCAAGAGTATAAAGATGTCTTCGCTTGGAATTACGAAGACATGTCTGGACTTGATCCTCAAGTGGCTATGCACCGCCTCAACATCAATCCGGACATAAAGCCTGTCAAAATAACAGCAGCGACGGTTCCGTCCAGAGATAATAGAGGCGATTCAATCAGAAGTCAGAAAGCTTATAGATTCTGGCTTCATCAAGGAAGAGCAACATCCCGATTGGGTAGCCAACATCGTCCCCGTTGCTAAGAAAAACGGAAAGATCCGGATCTGCATCGATTTTCGTAATCTGAACGAGGCCTGTCCCAAAGACGAATTCCACTGCCAATCACAGATGTTATGATTGACAATACTTATGGATTCGAACGAATGTCCTTCATGGACGGGTTCTCAGGATACAATCAAATCAAAATGTATCCTGACGACGAAAAGCATACCTCTTTCAGGACACCACTGGGGGTATACTGCTATACCGTCATGCCCTTCGGACTGAAGAATGCGGGAGCAACATATCAAAGGGCCATGAACGCCATTTTCCACCGGCAAATGCGCAGAACGGTGGAATATTTGTTGACGATATTGCGGTGAAAAGTCGCGCTAAAGGTGATCACATAGCTGATCTAAAAGTTGTCTTCGACATCATGCGGGTCCATCAGTTGAAGATGAACCCTACCAAATCCTTCCTGGGGGTGGCCAGCGGCAAGTTCCTAGGGTTTGTAGTGACTTCCACAGGAATTCATTTAGATCCGGAAAAGATTCGCGCTATCCAGGAGATGCAACCTCCGAGAAATCTCAAGGAACTCAGGGGATTGCAAGGCCGATTGGCGTACATCCGCAGGTTCATCTCAAACCTTTTCGGAAGATGCCAACCCTTCGCTAAACTAATGAAGAAGGGTGTTTCGTTCATTTGGGATGACGCTTGCCAACAAGCATTTGAGGAAATCAAGCACTACCTCACCCAACCACCAGTCCTTGCAACCCCGATATCCGAAAAACCTTTCTTGGTATACGTTCGAGCAATGATCATTCTTTGGGAGCTCTACTAGCCTAGAATGATAATCAAGGACGAGAAAAAGCGATCTACTACCTGAGTAGAATAATGATCGGAGCCGAACATCGGTATAATCCGATCGAGAAGGAGTGTTTGGCATTAGTGTTCGCCATTCAGAAATGCGACACTATCTGGTAGGCCAAACCATAAACGTCATATCAAAAGTCAACCCCCTGAGGTTACTTATGACTAAGCCTTCATCATTGACGGCCGGCTGGCAAAATGGGCCATATTGCTATCCAATACGAGATGCACTTTTTACCACAAAAGGCTATTAAAGGACAAGCGGTGGCGGATTTCCTGGCTGAGCATCCGGATTCGAAGGCAGCCAAATTTTACGACGATCTCCCAGATGAGGTCGCTGAAGCCTGCCAGACCCAGACATCCTTTGAAAGGCAGGTATGGCAACTTTTCTTTGATGGTGCATCAAGAACAAAACCAAAAGGACACCTAGTAGAAGGAGTAGGAGTAGTACTCGTCTCCCCCACAGAACTATGTGATTCCTCGGGCTGTCTCATTAACTGAGCCGTGTTCCAACAATGTGGCGGAGTACAATGCTCTTTTGATTGGGATGCAACTCGCCGATGAGATTGGCGTTAAAAATCTCGAGGCATACGGCGACTCCAAACTCATCGTTAGCCAGGTTCGCGGGGAATACAAAGTCAGACATGAAGACCTAGTACCCTACTACAACGCAACTATCCACATGGCCGAGAGGTTCACGAACTTCTACATCGATCATGTACCGCCCAGGCAAAATGCGCATGCAAATGCGCATGCATCCCTCGCGGCCTCCTTAGCTCTTCCAGCTGGGGCAATGGAGAAGATATTCGTCTACAGCCACGACCTGTATTGCCCGAGAATTGCTCTTGAGGATTACCAGGAGCCAACAGGAGATTCTCAAAGCAAAGAAGCGCTGGAATTATCAACCGGTCCAGAGCCTAGAGACTGGGCGATTCCCCTACATTGATTATGTCTGATATGGCATCTTGCCTGAGGATACTAAGGAAGCGGATGCCATTCGAAGAAAGCCCCCAAATACTACTATAATGCGATTACGCGAACACTGTATCGTCGATCGCATGACGGGATCTTGCTTCGCTGCCTTTCACAAAAGGAGGCACAGGAGGTATTGAAAGAAGCCCATGACGGCATGTGTGGAGCCTATCAACCTGGCCCAAAACTTGCATACCGACTCCAAAGGTTGGGATATTATTAGCCCAAGATGATCGTTGACGCCATCACCTATGCCAGAAGATGTCACGCCTGCCAAGTACATGGTGATTTCATCCATCAAGCACCAGGCTACCTTCACTCCACGGCTTCTACTTGGCCATTTGAAATTGAAAAGGGAACACCTAGAGGGGGGTGAATAGGTGTTTAGTGCTAATCTAAAACTAAATGCAAAACTAAGTGCGCTAAATGCGGAAGCTAATGCAAATTTTGCACAAACTAATACAATACAACAAGTGTAGCCGAATTCCCCTTGCGAGGCTCTGTACTAACTCCTCTTGATTCCCCTTGAAATGGGTTGAGGCGCTATGTGTAGCTCTTGTTGGATGAGTATAAGTTGGGCACACACACAAGCAATCCAAGCAATGTGCACACACAATCAAGCCAAGCAATCAAGGATATATCAATATGGAGAATGCAATGGCACACAAGCATGTATATAATATGCTATGAAAGAATAATGCTCAACACAAGCAAATATGATATGATGTTATGTATGATGCTTTGCACAAATAAAAGAGAGATAGAGTTGAGAGAAATTGGATCAAACGCAAACACACGGATATGTTTTGAGGTTCGAGCCCCTAGCTCTACATCCCCGCTTACACCACCGTGTAGGATTTCCAATCCACTATAGGAGTACCAAACTCCTCTCTCAACCTTTACAAAGCCACCGAGGCTATACAACCACAATCCACCTCTACCGAAGAGGGATAAGGCCCGTAGCCAATACAAACACGATCACCTCTACCGAAGAGGGATCCAACCACAATACCACTCCGATCAACCTCTACCAAAGAGGGATACAACAAAAGCAAGGAGGGTTTACAACTTAGAGGCTTAACCTCAAACACTTCTCTTTTTCTCTCTTTTCTTTTCCACAAAAACGAGATCCTAAATAGATTAGGATAGGTGATAGCTCAAGTGTGGAAACTAGGTGTTTGGAAAACAAGCAACAAAGAAAAACACTTGGGAAAATTCTTGCAAAAGATATAGAATGAAAAAACAAGACAAATCTCCCAAAATCCTCTTTTCTTTGATTTTTCCAAAAACCTAAAACAATAAAGATTAAATCTTTTTAGCACAAAAACTATTTTGAAAACTTGTTTAAACACTAGAGAATCACTGAAATTTTTCTTCTTAAAAACCTTGGCCAAAAACCCAAAGAGATGGGGTTTATATAGGCCCAATACAAAATTAGCCGTTAGAGCTGAGCTGGCAGCTCTGACAGGCAACGGTCGACCGGCCCGGTCGACCGCCAACGGTCAGAAATATGACCGTTGGGCAACTGCGGTCGACCGGCCCGGTCGACCGAAACAAACAGAGAGCAGAACTCTCTGCAGCGGTCGACCGCCCGGTCGACCCAAACAAACAGAGAGCAGAGCTCTCAGACCCGGTCGACCCGTTCGGTCGACCGAGTTTGTGTCTGCCAGACGTGCACAAGTTTGTGCACGTCGGTCGACCCCATGGGTCGACCGGCCCTTGGTGCGGTCGACCCATACGGTCGACCGACCAGCCTGTCAGCACAAACCTGGGTCAGAAAAACAGGGAAAATTATTTTATAAAAATCTTTTAACACTTCTAAAAATCACCAAAAGTAGTTTTATCATTTTATATGGAAACACAAACTTGTGATAAAAATTTCAAGACATATATTAATCATATCAATTCATTTTTGAGTCTTGCAAATTTTATCAAAAACAAAACTTGTATTTTTATCAAACTTGATTTTTCAATACATGAATAGAATAGTCAAAATAAGTTTGTCTAGCAAGTTTAAAGCATGTATGTATATCTAGAATACATCTAATATACATAGAAATAAAGTAAACTTGTTTTGATCTACTATTCATGAAAACCAAATCCAAAACATGAAAATGTGTGTGTTGTGCACTTGAGCATATCAACTATACTAAGCTTTACAAATGGATCTAAAACACACTATCTAAACTAGGATACCTAAGTCTTCTTGATGATCTTCATCTTCAAGTAGGCTTGCTCCAAAACTCCATCCATGGGCTAGGCAATGTGTGATCTTGAAGCTTTGGCCCTGGAATCATCATGAAAGCTTCTAAACACCTTGTTGAAGCTAATCACCAACTAATATCTTGGTTAATGATCTGAAACTTAAACAACATAAGATTATTAGTAAACATAACTACATGAGTTAATCATCATCAAAACTAGAGTGGAAGGCCTTTGGGCCAACAGAAATGTGGGGAATGGATGTGGTTGGCCCTATCAGCCCGCCGTCATCAAAAGGACATCGGTTTATTTTGGCAATAACTGATTACTTCTCCAAATGGGCTGAGGCCGTTCCTTTGAAGGAGGTGAAGTCATCTGATGTGATCAAGTTCGTGAAGCATCACGTCATTTACCGTTTTGGGGTACCTCGGCGAATTGTCCATGACAATGGACCCCGGTTCATCAGCCAGGCTTTCCAGAGATTTTGCGCCAAGTTCAGAATCCAGAGTGTATCCATGACAAGACCATCGGCAAGCTTCTCAAGAAATTCGTCTCGAAAAGTCAACGTGATTGGGACGATAAGCTGGGTGAATGCTTATGGTCTTACCGCACAACTGTGCGAACCCCGACTAAAGCTACGCCATTTTCTTTGGTATATGGGTGTGAAGCCGTGCTTCCACTGGAAATCCAAATTCCATCTCTCCGCGTCGCCTTGACAGCAGAGATGACAACAGAGGAGAAGCACCGACAGCGACTCCAGGAATTAGAGGCCTTGAATGACAAACGTTTGCAGGCCCAACAACAAATCGAGATTTACCAAGCTCGAATTACCAGAGCCTTCAACAAGAAAGTCAAAATGCGAACTTTCAAGAAAGGCGACCTTGTCTTAGCCGTCAGAAGACCCATGGTGATGATGCACAAGACAAAAGGAAAATTCCAACCCAAATGGGAAGGACCATTTGTAGTAGAGTCAGTCTACTCAAATGGATCGTATCGCCTCGTAACTTCAAATGGCGATACACTCATGATGCCAATCAATGGCAGATTCTTGAAGAAGTACTATCCTTAATAGTACTCCTCCTCCGATCAAGTTCAAAATTACACCTCTGATCAAAACAAGAAGAGCTTCTTCATTAATATCCGACGCCTCCGACGGCTAAGGATAGAGGAAAATGTTGGCTTTTAAGCCCAACATAAGTCTTCGACAACTCATCATGCTGAGGGGATAGCATGGCTAGCCCAACTCAAACGGTAGTTGGTAAAGGCACCTCAAACTCGTTGACAGCTAAGGATTTGCTAAAAATCCTAAGGGACATGCTCCCCTTTGATCCGACGCCTCCAACGGCTAAGGATAGAGGAAAATGTTGGCTTTTAAGCCCAACATAAGTCTTCAACAACTCATCATGCTGAGGGGAATAGCATGGCTAGCCCAATTCAAACGGTAGTTGGTAAAGGCACCTCAAATCCGTTGATAACTGAGGGTTTGCTAAAAATCCTAAGTGGACTCGACTCCACTCTCCCCTCCAAAATCCCTTACCAATTCTCATCCACGGAATGGTAGGTCTACAAAATACAGTCGTTGCCAAGTTAACACTATACCTCTGGCATTTCAAACTCCACTTGTCAATTCTCATCATAGAATGGCAAGCCTTCGAAATTGCTCATATCGCAAATCCAAATTTGTCAAGTTAACACTATACCTTTGACATTTTTAAACTCCACTTGTCAATTCTCATCAATGGAATGACAGGTCCTCAAACTGCTCATATCGCAAGTCAATTTCTGTCAAGTTAATACCACACCTCTGACAAATTACTGTTAAGTTAACATTATACTTCTAAACAGTACATCGAGTTTCTGTTAGGTTAACATCACACCTCTGACAGTCACCTTTCTTCAGACTTCCATATCGAAGCTGAAATGGACGATGCTAAGTTTAACACTACACCTCTAGCATCCAGGTCATCGCCAAGTTCAACAATACACTTACGGCCATGACTTTCCCTCGGACTTCCTTGTCAAAGTCGAGATGACTAATGCTAAGTTCAAAATTACACCTCTAGCATTACCCTCATTGTCAAGTTAAACATTACACCTATGACAATGATTGGTAGTGAAAAGTGCATTTTTATCATCATATTTACCATCACATTTTCATATTTATTCATTTAATTCTGCACATTTATTAATAATTTGTAATTTATTGTGTGCAGGCCTCGAATTCTTATTTTTATAATAAATAAAGCTTAAAGAGCCCAAAAGCCCAGATCCAAGCCCATATTTGAAGCCCAAGAGTCAAAGTGTAAATATCAGATTGTCAAAGTGCAATTATACAAGGGCTAAAGTTGCAATTATTAAAGATGAGGGAAGGATAGAATTCTACCCAACCCTAAACTCTTGCAGGATGAGCATAAAAGCCAAAGATGAGAAGGAAATTCGTGGATAAAAGATTGGGAGAATACAAAATCTAGATAACTTGATTTCCAAGTTATATCCATATCCCAATATTTAGAGCCAGGATCGAACTTCCAGAAGCAGGCGCCCAAATGGACGGACCAGGAGAGGCCACGCGCCAAAGCGCGTGGCCAGAAGCCACTAAAGTGCCGCGGACCCGCGGCAAAAGCGCGGCATTCTGGATGAGTTAGAATCCCAGATTTCGTGGGCAAGTTCATCCAGGACTCCTCGGCCTTCTGCACCTATAAATATCACCTGCAGTGCAACGTACAGAGCGTCCAGAGGCGAGCAAAGGGCCAAAAGCTAGGGTTTAGGTTTTAGGTTAGATTTTATTTTCATTTTGTAAATTTTGTAACTGAGAGTGGAGATGCTTTCATGGAGGAAGGAATCATACTTGTACTGAGGTGACATCGGTGTAAGTTTTTATTTTTCCCCCATTGTTAATAAAAATCTGCTCGAGGTTGGTTTGTTTTTATTCTTGTTTCATTGTTTCTTTATTCTCGCTTTATCTTTGTTTTTCTAATCTTGTTCTATGTCATTGTTTCTCTCTGATGACTTGTAATCCGTGAGATCCGATTGCTTCGAGACTGCCTAGCCAACGAAGATCCCTTGATGGCTTATGGCGACGAACATCCTATACGCCATACTTGCAAATCTTCTGAGAAAAAGTAAGTCGTCGCAAAAGGATCGAAGGCAAGCAGACTAAAGAGATAAGTTTTCTTTCCTTTTCTTTTCTTTTCTTTTTTGTAGATTAAATCCACATCTTCCATAATTCTTTTCTACCACTCATTGTAAATACCACTTTTCATTGTAAATACCATCGTGACTAACAAAATAACTAAAAAAGATAAATTTTTAGAGAAACTTGCTTAACGCTTCCATCGCAGTCCCTCCCTGAGGACCACGACCCGCATAGCCCTGCTACCGCGGATTAGAACTGAGACTTGCACATCTATTCTTAAACTAACATATAATATTTTGTGTGCAGGAAAATTCAGTCAACAAATTGGCGCCGTTGCCGGGGAGGGACGGTAAGTTTATCTCTAAAACAAAAATTTAATTTTTAAATAATTCTTTATTCTTTTCTGTTTGCAGGTTTGGAGAACAGGAAACAGAAACAGAGCAGCAGCAAGGACATACAGCAACCCAGTGCCTCTGCCCTCGAAGGCAGAGCACGAGGGCCTGCAAGTTTGCCGCGGAAACGCGGCCAGAGCCGCGGATCCGCGGCAAGTGCAGTGCACTACTAATTCAGTTTTTTACAGATTGCTGAAATTTGAGATTACTGCTTACTGCTCTATTCTGTTTGTTCTGTGATATACCTGTAAATTGCTAATAATTCAACAGTAAATCATTGGTTGTTAAAAATAAAATTTGATTAGACGTTTGCATATTAGGCACGTGTCTTTTCAATAATTTTTATTTACTGTTGAAGAGTGCTGGAGAAGCAAGGTACGTACGCATTGCATGTAGAATAGGATTCATCTCTTGGTTGATTTTCTGCATTGAGTGATTCTTATCTATTTATCTTGTACACTTGCACTAATTCATCTTAAGGGCATAACCCATTAACAAGATAAGGTGGGGATTTCATCACCCTTCCTTAGCCCAAAAATCATATCCCGAGCACTCACTAACCCAAGCCTAACATAAAAATTAGTAGACGTTGGCCCTAGGGACACTCGGACTCAATTAGGAGATTATCCTAAGGGGGAACGGTGTTGGAAGTTGACTCTTGCCAAATCAGTGTCTAGGAAGGGGATTGAGGGCCGAAAGCCCGAAGATTGGTGGTTATTTAATTAAGGAACGTCTTTGACGGAAAACCTCCCACCACTCTTGCCCTGACCTGGCTGATTAACTTGTGGTCAAAGTCTGCACCCTACCTCCCGTGGACAGTCTAATCAGTTAGGAGTCGTCTAGGTCTAGGTCTACCCTAACTTAGGTTAGAAATTTTTCTTCTTTGTTTGTTTTCTTTTTGTTTTGTTTGTGATTGTGTGATATGGCCTATAACAACAATTTTTTCAATTTTAATGAGGATCCATATTACACACCAACCTCTTATTCGGATATTACCAACCCGGCATATCATAACTTTGACCAACCCAGTGTGCCAGATTGGTCTTATCCGAATCATTACATGCCCCAGTCCCAATACTATGAACAAGATTGGAATAATCATCACTACTCTTCACAGAGTCAATGGGAATTCAACACCCCTGAGCCATATGATCAACCACCTGTTCAACCATTATCTTCATATACGTCTTTTCCCACATCACCAAGGTTTCAGTCCTCCATTGATCTATTCGATGGGTTAGAAGAAAAAGTGGATCGGTTGCAAGATACAATGAATGATCAAATTTCTAGACTTTCAAACATTCTTGAGCATCTTGATAGGAACCAAGAATCATTCTGTTTAGAAGACCTTGATCAAAATTCAATTTCATCACATCAATATGAACTTGCTCAATCCCAATCCTTGGACAAATTGGCTAGTTTTAATTTCAATGAGATTGAATTAGATTATGAATATGAACCCGATCCCCAACTTTGCGATTCAGTTTCCATCTTCGAATCTATGTTGACTCCAGTATCCTTACCCAATTTGGACCAATTTTCTGAGCCAACATTTATTCCCATACCCATAGATCATGAAATTGAATCACCCATTTTTGATGATCATATTGAACTTGACCAATTGTGCAATTTGAAAGTCCCATGGAAAAATGGCAAGTTCCCATTTTTATGAGATTGAAACTAATGAGATATGTGACCTAGATTCCCAAATCTATGATCAAGTTCAAATTCCCGAATCATTATTGACTCCTGCTTTGTTACCCGACTTAGGTAATATTGTAGAGTCAGTTTTGATTCCCACACCTATCATTCCTGAACTTGATTCACCAACATTGAGTCACATTCCATTGTGGGAAAATGATTGTAGACTTGAGTTTCAATTTCTTGACTTGGACCCACTTCTTGATCCTAGCCCGATTCCTGAACCTTTACTTGATTTGAGTTTCTTTCCTGAGTCGGTATTAGATCCTGAACCTATCATTTTTGAGTCCAAGTCAACCATTCTACCAAGTCACATTCTTTTGTTGGACATAGGTATAGACCATGACTCTGTGATGATTTTCCAGGACTGGTCATGTAAAGGGAGTAAGTTTCACGAGAGGATCTTCCATGATCCTATTCATTCTGGGGACTGTAAATATGTAAATAAAAAAGAGGTCAATAAAGGTAGGTCCCGTGAACTACCACGTTATCTTGTTTGGGCCGCATTTCGTGGACCAATTAGACCACCTCCGGAACCACCACCCTAAGGTAACTTCCGCCTTCCCTTGTTCTGTTTTATGCATACATGCATACATTCATACATTGAGGACAATGCATGAGATAAGTGTGGGGGTGGGCTTTACTAACATACTAACATAGGTAGAAACTAACAAAAATTTGCTAAAAAAAAAAAAAAAAAAAAATCTAAAAAAAAAAATTTAAAAAAATTTTAAAAAAAAATGTTATAAAAAGGAAGTATTTTGACTTATTTTTTGAAAGAAATCTAAGTTAGTTTTAAGGATTAGGAAAATCATGATTAGGATTTCTAAAAACTTGGTTAAAATAAATAAATTGTTTAAATTTTTAGGTATAGGAGAGAAATTGAATAAGTAATTAGTCTTGATTTTTACCTTAATGAAGTATGCATACCAAATGCATATCTAGGATTCTAAGACAAAGACCTTGTGCCTCATAAAAAAAAAGAAGAAAAAAGAAAAAAAAGGGAAAAAAAATCACCAATTAAGCTGATACATGTGCCTCAAGAAGCATAAGTATTCATGCCTAAAGGTGAGTAAATAAAATAAAGTCCTTAGTTTTGGGGCCTAGTTCACTCGAATTTGAGTCCGCGGGGTGTTTTCTCACCTGGTGCCCTAAAGCCAACCGTTTGGGAGTCATCGACTTTAAGTTCGTTACATGGGTGGATTAGAAAGGCTAAGAAGACTAAAAATATAATATATGTATTAACACATCTAATAATCAATTAGTTAGGTATGAGGGCCTCAAGAAGCCTTGATGCTTACACGAAAGAAAATTAGATGCGTTATACATATTAAAAAAAATTAAAAAAAAAGAAAAAAATATATATATATAAAGAGGCATGAGAGTCCAAGTTAAGGAATTCCTAATAAAAACATAAGGATGCATATAATTTTTGGTAACGAAAAAGACTATATTAGAAATTCAATTTTAATTCTTACCTAAAATGGAAAACAATTAACTTTATTAAGACTAAGTTTAAAGAATGAATAAAAATGAGGATCCTAAAACTTATAGACTACTTAGTCTCTTCAATAATAATTCAAATATTTTTCTTTTTATGGATTTTGTGGGTGCAATCCGCTGAAAACCCTCACGAGACAACACTCGTCCTCTAGGGTAACCTAGAGGTTTAACGGCTTGTTGCACATGCTAAGTGCAATCGTGATTCCTACGAAAGTGAGTTAGGTTAGATTAATTTTTCTTTTTCTTTGTTTTTACTCGAGGACGAGCAAAAAGATAAGTGTGGGGGTGTGATTGGTAGTGAAAAGTGCATTTTTATCATCATATTTACCATCACATTTTCATATTTATTCATTTAATTCTGCACATTTATTAATAATTTGTAATTTATTGTGTGCAGGCCTCGAATTCTTATTTTTATAATAAATAAAGCTTAAAGAGCCCAAAAGCCCAGATCCAAGCCCATATTTGAAGCCCAAGAGTCAAAGTGCAAATATCAGACTGTCAAAGTGCAATTATACAAGGGCTAAAGTTGCAATTATTAAAGATGAGGGAAGGATAGAATTCTACCCAACCCTAAACTCTTGCAGGATGAGCATAAAAGCCAAAGATGAGAAGGAAATTCGTGGATAAAAGATTGGGAGAATACAAAATCTAGATAACTTGATTTCCAAGTTATATCCATATCCCAATATTTAGAGCCAGGATCGAACTTCCAGAAGCAGGCGCCCAAATGGACGGACCAGGAGAGGCCACGCGCCAAAGCGCGTGGCCAGAAGCCACTAAAGTGCCGCGGACCCGCGGCAAAAGCGCGGCATTCTGGATGAGTTAGAATCCCAGATTTCGTGGGCAAGTTCATCCAGGACTCCTCGGCCTTCTGCACCTATAAATATCACCTGCAGTGCAACGTACAGAGCGTCCAGAGGCGAGCAAAGGGCCAAAAGCTAGGGTTTAGGTTTTAGGTTAGATTTTATTTTCATTTTGTAAATTTTGTAACTGAGAGTGGAGATGCTTTCATGGAGGAAGGAATTATACTTGTACTGAGGTGACATCGGTGTAAGTTTTTATTTTTTCCCCCATTGTTAATAAAAATCTGCTCGAGGTTGGTTTGTTTTTATTCTTGTTTCATTGTTTCTTTATTCTCGCTTTATCTTTGTTTTTCTAATCTTGTTCTATGTCATTGTTTCTCTCTGATGACTTGTAATCCGTGAGATCCGATTGCTTCGAGACTGCCTAGCCAACGAAGATCCCTTGATGGCTTATGGCGACGAACATCCTATACGCCATACTTGCAAATCTTCTGAGAAAAAGTAAGTCGTCGCAAAAGGATCGAAGGCAAGCAGACTAAAGAGATAAGTTTTCTTTCCTTTTCTTTTCTTTTCTTTTTTGTAGATTAAATCCACATCTTCCATAATTCTTTTCTACCACTTATTGTAAATACCACTTTTCATTGTAAATACCATCGTGACTAACAAAATAACTAAAAAAGATAAATTTTTAGAGAAACTTGCTTAACGCTTCCATCGCAGTCCCTCCCTGAGGATCACGACCCGCATAGCCCTGCTACCGCGGATTAGAACTGAGACTTGCACATCTATTCTTAAAACTAACATATAATATTTTGTGTGCAGGAAAATTCAGTCAGACAATGACACTTTCAGCTTTCCCAAATGAAAACTGAAATGCTTCTGAGTCAAGTTAATATCACACCTCTGATTCACATTCTTGTCAAGTTAACATCACACTTCTGACAAGACAACTTTCAACCCGTTAAGTTAATATCACACCTCTAACGGTAAAGACTTTCCTAGATCCCTGCGGATCTAACCTCACTTGTTATTCTCCTCAACAGAACAACAAGTCTACCTAAAAACATTGTTGGTTAACATTACACCGTTAACAATGTTTTCATCAACTCTCCAGTTGAGCTTAAACCTTTGATAAAAGCTCACCTTCCCTGGGGGTACCAATTCAACCTGTCACTTTCTTTTATAAAGTGGCAGATCCACCAAAAATCATTCTATCCTTGTCAAGTTAATATTACACCTCTGACAGTATTCTTGGGTTCCTGAAATAGGATCTTTCTCCATAAAATTTGACTTGTTAAAATTTTCATCATAGTTTTGATAAGCCAAAGATTCTTTGCTTCTATGCGTCTAACTAGAGAGAAACAAAAAAAAAAGTTCAAGACAATAGACGAGGCAAAAAGAAAAGTGTCACTTTTATTTATATCCAGGCATATGAAAGTGATACAAAACGCTCTCTTATACAATAAGATTGAGTGTTATAGATAAAGGAGTACAAAGAAGTCTCTCTCTCAGAGGTTGCACTCACTCCTTAAAGCTGTGTTTGATTCCAAGTACAAGATGTTTGGAAGGGCGCCAGAATATGATTACTGTGGCGACGATCGGAGTAAATTGCACTACGATGCATGACGTAAACATCGAAAGAGCCCTCGTCGATTAAGAGCAATGGTGTTCTTGAGGTCTGATGGCAGCAGAATCCTCCGATCCTGCTGGACCATCCGAAGTGGGGGTGTGATCCTTCGTTGATGAACATCTCTTCCGCCAGAAGGTCGTCCAGAGAGCATGGAGTTTCCTCGATGTCACTTCTGGGGTAAGAGAGGAGGTTTTAAGACCTCACAGGGGATGCTACCCACCACTATATCCACCGCTACCCCCGCCGCCATCCTCACTCTGACCATTCCATGCCAAGAAGCATGACTGGTGCATTAAATCCAAAGAGATCTTGGCGAGGGTCCGGTCCCCATCTCCTGAAGACAGGAGTCAAGACTTCTTCTCCTGTGGTCGACCATCGACCAAGTTCGCTGGCCGATATATTCTCCCAAGGGCCCAGCGAACATGAAAAAGGATGATCAAGCCTACCTGCAAGAAGCAACAAAATTAGAAGATCTGAAGCTTAGTATACTCCAACAGAAAAACTAAGTGACAGACACAGCTATTGCTGAAGACTTCAGACGCAGGAATGACCCACGCAGCGAACATCTGCGGCGGCAGAAGCAGACGCGGTCAAAATTGTGATATACACAGAATTCAGATGCAGTCTCATTTTGCATCCGCACTTAAAGGACGAGACGCAAAGAGAATCAGACGCGAGAATTGCCATCTCCCTGTTGGATGAACAGGGGTTGCAAGATTCAAGCCTGAGACCTCCAGTCTAAGTTGAGATTCTTCTAAGTTGACAGCCTCAAGACGCGAGCTCCATATGCAGAGCCTGCGCCCAGGTGTCAAAATCTGCTATACTGGCGTCCAGAGAAGTTTAAGTCGATGGCACAAATTCCAGAAAAGGAATGCACTAACTAAGACTTCATCCAGATGATAATATCTCTTTAAGAGATATCAAAATTCAAACCTGGCCGGGTTAAAAATGTCATGGCAAACCAAGAAGGCGTACCCGCAGAGGCCTCTATTAAGAGTTGAACTCTCTGCATCGAAGCGCGGA
Source organism: Agave tequilana (assembly GCA_038442645.1). NCBI lineage: Eukaryota > Viridiplantae > Streptophyta > Magnoliopsida > Asparagales > Asparagaceae > Agave > Agave tequilana. Next base: position 59,291 of record JAVJIF010031324.1, on the reverse strand, counting down.
CATAAAAGGTACTTAAGGAGATGCTTTCTGTTATTGAAATCACTTGACAGTAGTAATCTTCTGAAGAGACCAAACAGAAGCATGAAAGCTCTGGGTCATCTTCATCCATGGAGGCAAGCCCCTGGAAAAGTCCTTGAAGGGAGAAGATGGAGTCCCTCGGTGCACTCGCTGTCAAAAGAAAACAGTCCAAGTATGGGACTGCTAAAGGAAGGGAGTAAGCCCTATTTATAGGCAGCCCATGATAACCATAATTAATGGTTCATCAATTAGAACCGTCGGCCTTAATGACCGCACGACTGTCAAAGCCCAATGGAAGGCTGACGCGTGGAGCGTCGCTTCGGGAAACATCGAAGACGCTGGTCTCCAACCGCCAGCGCCGGTTTGGCATTAAAAGGCATTAACGCCTAAGCCCAATGAAGAACCGACGCGTGGACAACCGCTTCGGGAAACAACAGACGATGAGGGTTCCCAATCGTCAACGAAGACTTGACGTTTGAAAATCTCGCGGAGCACTTAACGCCTGGGAAGTTGCACCAAACGCAGATGTGAGAGTTGCGTCCAGAGGCTCGCGCCTCTTTTTCAAAAAGTGGCGTTCTCCTTCATTCCAAGTTAGAAGATCCTTCGCGTCTCTTGGATGACTCAAAGTTGCTCCGCGTCTCTCGGACAACTCAAGGTTGCGTTCATCAACAAAAGGGACTCATTCTGGGGGTCTCAGTGGGAAAGCACATAAAGCTGCGTCCAAAGCTTACATCTTCAGCAGAGAAGGTCTATCACCTTCACAAGTGCCTTGGAGCTGCGTCTATATGAATGATGATGGGTCTTGCACCGAGTCTCAGCGTCACGTCCCTGACTGCGTCAATTTTAAGGGGCGTAAGACCACATTCTTAAGGTATCCTGAACTCTGCGTCTGGATAAAGTTAAGGATTGCGGCCAGTTAATCACACTCAAAGCGGCGTCCTTCGCGTCCGCTTGAACCGCGTCTTCACTGGCAGGTCAGAATCGCATGCCATAGAGCCGCGTCTCTTTTTATGAATCGACTGTGTTCCATCAAAAGAACTTAGTTTTACCTAAGTTCAGTATTCACAGTCAGTAAGGGAGCATAACCAAAAACTATGATTGAGAGGTAGGATTCATCTACAGCGAGGCAATGAAGGTGGAACAAAAATTTTAACAACTTTTATTATTCAAAAAATGATAAAAGTAGATACAAACACTCTTGGTAAATAGAGTGCCCTTTCCTTTAAAAAAAAAAGAAGGCTAAAAGTCCTGGTTCGCCAAAGAACGGATTTGTTCTCTAAGGCGATGTATCTCATGTTGACGCGCCTTCTCAGCTTCTATGAGAGCCGGGCCCATAGCTCCTCCTCGGATAAACATCTCTTCGCAGCCAGCTGCACTTGTAGGGATCCAGCTCGGAGGAATTAACAGAGAGATTTTCCTCAACTTGCGCCTTGGCAGCCTCTAATTCCACTAGCCTCTTTTCAGAATTGGCCGACTTCTGTTCATTTATAGCAATCAAGGCCTCAGCTCTGGCTATGGTAGCTCGAGCGTTGAGGATAACCTGCTTCGCAGCCTGCATGACCATCTCAGACTCCTTTGACTTGCCAGTTAGCTTTCGATGGTCAGCCTGGAAACATTGAAGAAGACGGGTCTTTTCAGCTATCCTTTCTTCCATCTCCCTTCGCTCTTGCTCTTGAGCAGCAAGGAGCCTGGTCAGAGTTTCCTGGGCCTCGTGAAATGAGCCAGCATTCTCCAGGGATCTAAGCTCTTTCAAGTCATGTCCCAACGGCTCCACCAGTAGCAGACACGCTGTACGCGCCGGAAAGAAGAGGAGACAGTGATGGGTGTAAAGATTTCCTTGAATCAAATGAAACTATTACAACCAGACTTTTCCTTCCAGTTACAAGGGAGGAAGGATGTTGAGTCTTGAATCCCCCCTTTGTTTAAGGCTGGGTTCTTCGTGTGGCGGTGGAGAGTGAGTCTTGTTCTCTGTTGACCGGATGACCGTCGGGACCGTCGGGGGATCTTCTCTCTGGGTGGTAGAAAGAGTAACACAGCTCTGTCTACCAAAACTCTCAAAGAGAAGGTAGGCGAAGAGCAGCTCGTATGCAGCAAGCTTGACGAAGAATCTTCTCTCTCTCTCTCTTTGTTGATGATCTCCTCTTTGATGCCTGATCCTCCTTTTTTTTTTACCGCCCCCCTCTTCTCTGATTGCCCATTGCCGATTGCCTCGACCTCATAGCAAACGAGGCTATTTATAGAGGTCCTAGGGGGTGAACGTGCCCCCTGAAAACGCTCCACAATGAGGGGCCACTTCCCGCTACTTGTGCGGTGACTGGCCCCGTAATCCGGGTGGTTACAACTGAGGCGCAGGTTTAGACCCACGCGCCTTGTTGCTGAGACGCGGGTGTCTAGCCAACGCGCCTTGATGCTGAGACGCGGGTGTCTAGCCAACGCGCCTTGATGCTGAGACGCGGGTGTCGAGCCAACGCGCCTTGATGCTGAGACGCGGGTGTCGAGCCAACGCGTCTAGAACTTGAGACTCTGCTTTTATTGGCTTGTCTTTTAGTGACTTTTAGATAGCCTACATACGCCTTGGCTGGTGAAGGGCCTCCGGCTAAATTGATGTTCTCGACCAGATTTCCGAGAAACATCCGGGCGAATTCGAAGGAGCTATTCCCAGATAGGATGAGATCAATACATAATGGCATGGAGGCAAAGAACTGCTGCACCACTTGGCGCGCCAGCTCCCCCATGGTATCACCGCTTGGGAAGAATTCCGCTGAAGTGCTCCCCGATCCCCTTTCCATCACGGGGCGAGGGACGTAAACCGATTCTTCCAGTACAGGAATCGGGCTAACGACAGGTGCGGCAGAAGAAAGGGTAACCCCCGGTGCTTCTAGGGCTATTGCATCTGTAGAAACCTCCACGGCGGATGAAGTAACAGCAAGCCCGACCTCTTCAGGGTCCTTGGCCGAGGTCTGAGCTGCACGGCCTCCTGAGTAGGCACTGACCGCCAAGTCTCCTACCTGAGCTTCCTCAGTGCCCTCTGCAAATTACAAAGAATATCAGCTATGATAGTAAAAGGAAAATATTCAAAATATCAATATTTCCTTACCTAGCTGAGGGCCCAAAGATGGCGAGTTCTTAGGCGAATCCTGCAGGGTGGAGGTCTCCCTGACTTCGATGGTGGCCCTCTCTTGAGGCATCCCAGTAATATGAGCCTCAACTCTCTCCTGCTGGGCCAGTTCCTGTATCATCTCCTCAATCTGGGAGGAAGTGGCGGCCTCGCTAACCACGACCAACCCTGCGATATGAAGCCAAATGAAAAGAAAATGTCAAGATCCTTTTCCTAGTTAAAAGGATAAGTTAGGCGAAAAGAGTACCTTCAGCAGCTTTAGCAGGAATGACTACCGCTGGTGGTGACGCTGTCACCGGCTCACACCCATATATTTCCTCCTCCGAGATATGTGAGAATTTACTCGGATCAGAAGGAGCGGGTTCATCGCCAAAGTCGACTTCATCGCCTGAATCATACCCTTCTTCTTCAGATGAAGAAGACGATAGTGCAACGCGAGAAGCCTCGGCAACCGGGGCCTTGCCACCAATACCCCAGTGGTAGGGCTGGGGTCAACTACCCGAGGACTGGGGATTAATACAGTAGGGGACCCAGGCTGTTGTGCCTCATCCCTCCTCTCATGAGCTGAGGAAGACCCAGGCTGAGTTGAGACCCCTGGAATCTCAACATCACCTCCGCTCATTATGTCGACTTCAAGCTGCTCAGCCTCGTCAGCAGCGGTGGGTTTGTCAGCGAACTCCCCTTCCTCTAAAATCCTGGGGCCCCTGCTGCGCAACCCACGGGTATGGACTAAGGAGGCGTCATCCTCATCTTCCGTTTCTTCCCTCTGTTCCTTAACACCAGAAGGGATGTCTTCGGACGGAGAAACTGCGGCCGCCAAGTCTCTCCGGACCTTCTTGGAGGTAGGCTCAACAGTGGAAGTAGAGCCTTGAGGACGCTTACGCGCCACCTGTCGACCCTTTGCCGCTCGCGGCTCCTCCCTTGATACCCTTCTGGTCTCCTTCAGAGCCTTCTGATACTCCTCGACGCCTCGTGAGCGTTTGTTGGACCCCAACTTTGCTTCGTAAGATGCATTGATACTCTCGATGCATGAGTACTCCGGAGCAAAGTCAGACGTATGGTTGGCTTGGAAATACCAGGTACAGAAGCTAAGGCTTGTACAGCCTTTCGGTTCCTTGGGGGGCAGACGAAAAAGCGTTTCCGTCCCTCCGGCCACACTATAATACCAAGCCGAGCACCTTCAAACAAGTTCCCACTGAAGGCGAGTCGAGCATTGGGGTTACCGACATACAATTGATCATAGCCGAACTGTCGGGCGAAGCGATTCGGCATGTACGGCTCGATCGTGCACGAATTCCCTTATCGGAAAAGCACATACCCAGGCCGAATATTGACCAACCACCAGAAGCTCCCGATGACAACCTCGTGAAGTTATCTGGGCCCACAAAGTTAGCAAGTTTATCCCCGAAAGATGCACCAGCAATCTCGGGGAAGCAGCGATTGAGCTGGTAGTTCGAAGCAGCTAGAATGCACTTTCGAATGAAATACATATAAGTATTACACCAGCTTGAACCCTCCAACCGCTGTACGAAAGGGGTAAACCCCTCACTCCAAGACACCGGCGTCATCAGGGAGGGATAGTGCATAACGTACCAAGCCATTAGGTACGTGTAGGGAAGTTCAACCCGAGGGTTGGGACGTTTTACCGTCGGCCTCCCCTCTGAGTCACAATCGGCTCACCCTGGGAGTCGACAACCTTCTCTACCCTGCACAGACTCTGGGTTAAGGCCCGCAACCCGCTTTGAATACCGGCCGCCATGGCCGGGAGGAGGGCTATGGGCCTACCATAAGCCAGGAGCACTGTCGGTACACTACGGCGGCAACAATCACTTCATGAGGCAGTGTCGGCACCACACAACGCTTCAACCACAACATTAAGAAGCCCGCCAGCAGTGCTCGATTGGAGATAGGGTCCGGGCCTGATGATGGAAACTTTCAAAAACCGTGTCGGGTTCGAAAGTATCCTCGTTCGACTCCGTGGTGTAGGAGTCTACAGAAGCCTGAATCCTATCGGCAATCTCCTCGTCGGAGCTGGGAGCCAGTCGGGTCACTGGATGGCCTTTCTGATTGACGCCATTAAACAAGTAGCTTGCCCAAGACAGCTGCTTGACTCCTCTCGCCCTCCAAGAGGTTATTTGGCCGCAAATGTGGAAGTGACATAATACCTCCCAATAAGTCTCGTACACCTGAGGAGACTCTTTCTTCATAAGGTGAAGCTCCTCAGTGGTCGGGACGTATTCCTCATAGGGAGAGTCCCCCATTACCAGCCCCGAGACTTCGTACAACTCGTGCAGGGCAAGACCCATCTCTCCGACTGGAGTGAAGAATGTCCCCGTCAGAGGATTGTAACGCTCCAGGATCCTAAAGAAGTTTTGAGAACTTGGTGGAATACCATACTGCACGGCCCTGACCGCCTGGTACAATTCCACATGCTCTAACAGGCCTCCAAGATCGGCAAGGATGAAGCTCACCATCTTACCCCACCAATACTTCTCAGTGGAATGGATCCACCCGGGCGCACGGAAGTCGACCGGAAAATCACCCCCCACTTTCATGAATGCGTTGAGAAAGGTGGTGCCGAGTTTAGGAGTTTCTCCTACTGGGTGATCGGTCCTCAACAGTCCGGGAAACAGGCCGAGAGCCTCCTTATCATGACCAGCATGATATACCTTCTTGGAGCCTAGGTTGCCGAGAGTAATCTCAGGGACAGGTCTGGAAAGCTCCCATGTCAGTTTTCGAGGGACGGACATGTGCTGGAGATAAGATAGTGGGTACATCCTCTCCATGTTTGGAAGAAAGAACCTTCTATCCCCTATCTGACGGAGCCATTTATAATCTCCGTCGTGCAGAGAATAGCCGCCCTCACTAATATGGTCTCCAAAGAAGAAAGCAGGCTTCTCCATCGGAGTGCGAGCATTCGTTATGAATGCCGCGTCAGTCATAAGCTCCCGAAAGGTTACCGCGTCAACATTGGAGAGGCTCTCCCTTCGCTCCTTCGACTTGTCGGCAGTCACAGGAGCAGTCCTTTGCAGCACAAAGGTTAAATCACGGTCAGCACCACCTATGTGCCCGAAGTGGCGCCTCTTGGAGAGTGGGCTAGAAGAGTGTTGCACTGCATAAGAAAATGACACTTGATCAGAAGTCTAAACGAAAATGATTAAGTGTCTATAATTCAGACGCAGAAGAGATACTGGATGCAGAAATTGTCAAAATTCGCGTCCAGCCTGAGAATCTGTGTCCAGACATGAGGATCCGCGCCCAGACATGAGGACCCGCGTCCAGACCTGAGGACCATAAGGCCAGCAGGGAGTCTGCGTCTTCGAAATTCAAGACTTACGAAAAATATCAAAGTACTTGGACTCGATGCAAGATTCATAAAAAACCAGCGTCTGATACCACAGAACGCAAGAATCAAGTCCGCGTCCGGATCTTTCAGAATTAGAAACATTCTAAGTGATGACTCTAGAACGCAAGGCTTACTGGCGCCCTATGTTCAACAAACAAGTACATCCTCAAGCGGATAAAAGCGGTAGGGTTATCAAACCCGCGCCTTGTTTGTTAACTCAAAGACCGCGTCTGGGAACCAAGCACGGTTTCGAATCCACGTTGGCGGTTCTCTTTCAAAGAAGGGATTTTTAGGGTTATAAGAACTCCATAAACCCCTCTAATGGCGAAGATCAAGCCTGATGGCGTTATACCTGAGATAGGGGCTTCCTGCATGGAGGAACCGCCCCTTTGGGCCTCAGTAACGACCGCCTTCGATGATGAAGCAGTTCGCTTGGCCTTGGGTGCCATTGCGAAGCAAGAATCTAATGCTAGACGGAAGAGAAGAAAATAAAGAGAACCTTTTTCTCAAAACCCTAGCAGATGCACCCGAAGACGAAAGAGAGACTAATGAGGACTCTCTCGATGACTGTTGCAATTTATAGGCCCAGTGATTCGCAAAGATATGCGGCGCTTGGCTCGATTGACTCAGCATCAAATCATTTCTTGACGCGTGGATAGCGCATTTAATACAGCGCGAAGTTCGCACGCCAAAAAATAGATGTCCCTTCGGCTCCACAGGACACGTGGCAGTACACTCATGGCATGGCACGGATTCGCACTCAACAGCCGCGCCTCTCCAATGGACGCATCCCTTTAGCACGGCCATAGTTGCGTCCAGAAAGTCGCGTCTTTACTTGAAAAAAGATGCGTCTCTCCGAAAGTTTGCATCCTTCCAATCCGGCCTAACATCGCGTCTGCCTTGTGGAATATCAGTCGCGTCTTTAAAGCAGTACTATCCCTGCGTCCCAAAAGAGCTGGCGTTCAGTCCTTACTTCTGCAAATCAGTTCAATAGTACACTGGCACAAGCAGACGACCGTCCACTCCTGGCTTTAAAGTGCACCCACGACAGACTTAAAGCAATCGGGGAGGTTTAGACTGTGCATCTAGACACTCAACACGATCAACTTTGGTGGCTTCAAAGAGTTCCACAGTACACTCACGAAGACCATACTCCAGATAAGATCAAACCCGAAGCATTGACAGTCCAGTCACAAGGATGAGCTCAGCTAGAGTCCAAAGTATTTCGAAATCCGTCCCACTTAACTGCGGAAATGTCAAAAACTTTGGAGGGGGTTCTGTAGGCTGTCTAAAAATCACTAAAAGACAAACCATTAAAAAGCAGAATTCCAAGTTCTAGACGCGAGGCTCGACAGCCGCGTCTCAGCCAACACAGCAGCATTAAGGCGCGAGGGTCGAAACCCGCGTCTCAGCCGCACCAAGGCGCGAGGGTCGAAACCCGCGTCTCAGCCGCACCTCAGCCGCACCAAGGCGCGAGGGTCGAAACCCGCGTCTCAGCAGCATCAAGGCGCGAGGCTCAACAGCCGCGTCTCAGCCACACCAAGGCGCGTAGGTCAAAACCCGCGTCTCAACAGCTCCAAGGCGCGTGGGCTGACACCCGCGTCTCAGTTGTAACCGTACCGGTTATGGGGCCAATCACGACCCACATAATGGGGAACGTTAGCCCCCATTATGGAGTGTTTTTAGGAGGCACGTACGCCCCTGAAACCCCTATAAATAGCCCCGTCGCTATAAAGAAGGGGTCGGATTTTCGGACGAATTGAAGAGAGGGGATTGACAGTTGAATTTTCGGTCAGAGGATTTCTGAGAGAAAAGAGAGAGAGTTAAACCCTTCAGAAAACTTGCTGTGATCAAGTTGCTCTATGCCTATCTTCTCTTTGAGAGTTTTGGTAGACAGAGCTGCGTTACTCCATCTACCATCCGAAGAGGAGATCCCTGGAAGGTCACGACGGTCACCCGGTCAACGGAGAACAAGATTCACTCTCCACCGCCACTTGAAGAACCCAGCCTTAAACAAAGGGAGGATTCAAGACTCAACATCCTCCCTCACTTATAATCGGAAGACTGATCTGTTGTAATCTTCTATCCAATCAAAAGAATTTTGCAATTTGATTCCCTCTTTTTCGACGCATACAATGGGCTATACGTTGATCGCCTCACTTCAAGGTAACATCATTGCAAAAGATTCAAGGTAGGTATTTGGCTAAAAGAAGTAAGTAATTTTCAGTTTCTTTTCTTTTCTTTTATTCTTTAGTTTAGAACACCAACAACACCCACTTCTTTCCATTTTCAATTTCTTTGTAAATAATCATTTTCTATTTTTCTCCACCTTCTCATTCTACCACTTTCTTCCTCACTTAACTTTTAACCTAATTTTTCTCTTTTTCTTTTAATGAACTAAAGAAGAACTTTAACCAAACTTTGTATCTTAAAAGAAGACTTACTAAAAAGCTTCCATCGCTAGTCCCTCCTTGTGGATTACGACCCGCATAGCCACTTGCTATAGCGGTAGAATTGAGCACCTTGCACATCCTATTCTTAGATCTGAAATTCTGTATTTTGTGTGTAGGTTCCACCTCAATCAATCTCACAGACATATTATAAAAGATTATAAAAAGTCTAATTCACATGTCAACGCGCGATTAACCTTATTATTGTATGTGTGTGGCTCACACACATGAACCAAACCCACCCAAACCTAAAAAATGTTGATTATGAAAGTTTGATCGATGATTTTACTCCTAAACATGTAAGAAGAATGTCACTTCTCAAATGAAAGTTTAGTGCAGATTTTTATTGTTTTGATATTTATGTAGAAGATATTATATTGAGAAATTATGTTTAAAAAGGGCCTAATCTTTAATTTTCACACAAGGCGCTTGAAATATTTGAGACGGCCCTGCATTCAATCGCCCTCGATGATGGAGACTCCCCAATCGAAGGCAATTACAAAGCTATCACAATAGTACATCGGTCGCCCCAATGATGGAGACTCCCCATTCGGAGGCAGTGACAAGGCTACCATAACAATACATCCACCCAATCACCCCGTAGATGGAGATTCCCCCACTTGGAGGCAGCAAAACAGATCACTTCAACACAACATCCATTCACATGCCCTGCATATGGGAAATCCCCCACTTGGAGGTGGCAATAGTTTTCATAGCGTGGTGTCAAAACCCGCAACGAGATGGGATACCCCCCACTCGGTTTCCATAACAGGGTGTCAGACCCCACAAAAAGATAGGTTATCCCCCACTCGTTTTTTCATAGTGCGGTGTCGGAACTCGCAACGAGATAAGATATCCCCACTAATTTTTCATAGTGCGGTGTCGAAACCCGCAACGATATGGGATTTTTCCCTCTCAGAGGCTCAACTCCGTAGCTGAAATTTTCCCCGCTTGAAGGTAAAATTTGCAAGTGCCGCTGTGGGACAAAACCACTCGGGAACCATTTGTCAAACCATTTCCAAACAAAATAGCATTCCAAACATTTCGGAGTCAAAGCAACTCTCCGAGCAGACATTCAATCCCAAACAAAACAGTCACGAGACAATTCAGAAAAGATTCATACAATACGTTCATTTCAATTTGCTGCTTTATTATAAAGTTTTCTATTACATCCATCCAAATACTAGCTTGGTTACATCTAACAAGAGTAATACAATATATATTACATGTTCGTGTTTTTCTTGAAAGGAAAAACAGATACACTTTCTGTCACAATGTCCACAACAACATCCAAAAGATGACTCCTAAACAAATAATCCACCACTTCCGGGAGGGCAATGATACCAAGAACCCTAAGGAAAATGCCAGTACTATAGATCATGTCTCAGACTGCAGACAGAAGCTTGCAAGATATTGATGATACCAACGCCGACTCATGTAACTCTGAAGTTGAACTCAGAGCGAGGGCAAGCGAAACAACTCTTTAGCAGAGATCCCTAGGAATACCCCCATACTTCTCTCTAGTTGCTCGTTGGCAAAGCAACACATAGAACAGGAGTGAAGACGGCCAGACCAAGGGATCATAACCATCATCAAGCATGCCCTGCACTCTCCTCTCCTACACGCTATCAGGAAAGAGAGGTGCCAAACCCCAACTCTAGCCCGACTCAATTTGATCAAAGACCAGACGAGCAGACCAGACAGATTCAAGAGCCCTACCTATCCTCACTGACAGTAGGGACTCATTGTGAAGACTAAGCTTCCTCGACGAGCCCATCATAAAAACGGATGTTCCTTGACAACTGAACTCCTAAATATTCAGAGTGTAGCAACTGTCTCCATCCTCTCCCTCTCCTTCCTCTAGAGGATGAAGAAGAAAGAAGACATCACTGTACTAACAATGTGAAATTTTAAAAGCAAAGAGTTTTTAAGAAAAAGCACAGATTTTCCCTCAAAGTTCTGCCCTATTTATAGAAGGGAAGGAAGCCCAAACATCTACTATTCAAAATTTCAATCCCCTAGAACGGTCCATGTCCCGAGATTTACGGTATGACATGATCCTCGAAGATTCAAACATCTTTACCACGATCTCACCCATTATAACTGAAAAAATTAAAAAGACACCTGCCAGATGGCCAGCTGTAGACATGCAGTAATGAGCCTGAAACTTCCAGAAGAGTTTAAAGTACCAAATGCCTACACCGACTTCGCTCTTTCGGTTCCCCTCCCACAACTTCAGCAACCACAAGAGTGGGGGCATTATAATGCCCCAATCTCGTTTGTACAGAGACGTTACTGTGACGTACATATACATGGGTAAAATACCCTCACGTATGTACGCTAAGCATCAGTATATGCAAGAATCAGAGTGCGAAAGCACAATGATAATATACATTCTAAAAATATAGTACGAATACACTGTTATCGCAGATTGTGACATAATATACAGGAGCATCACATCACCAAAAGGTGCAAAAGTATGATTATAAAGCATGAAAAAGACTGAAAGATACTCACGATCTAGAAAAAGGGATCTTGCGAGCGGTCAAGAGAGCAAGTCTAGAATAAGCTACATCTGATCCGTTTGCTCCATGTGAAACACCTGGTCTTCTGCTGAAGGATCCGCTTTGGTCTAAGCTCCAGGTTCTAAACTTGCAGATCCAGGATTATTAGAAAATAACCCAGCGAGTGCGTAAAATGAGGCCAAGTGGCATGCACAGGTAAACACAAGTGTACCAAAAATTAAAGTGTATTATGGACTTAAGTCAAGCAGGCAGGCAAGAAACAATAAATGTAAATGAAACACATAGAAGTAGGACTAGACTAAGAAGTAAGCAAGTCAGGAGATTAATATAGTAGCTCAAGCATAATTGGTAGCAAGAATCAGGCAGTATATTGGGATGATACAGTAAGAGATAAGCAGGGTATTACACAAGGTGAGCAATGTACTATAATAAAAACCATAATAGTAATAAATAATAAAACTCGAGATCCGAATCAAAATTTAAAATACGAAATCTGAATTAAAACTCGATAAATGCAAATGTGGGCAAAACTAGTTGACACACCTAGTCTACGACTTCATGAGATTAGTGCGTCGAAGGGATAATCTAAATAAGGAAACCCTCATATATATACGTCATATCTCATGTCACACTAGTCTGAGTGTATACAACCCGATTTGCCTAAAAACTATAGAATAGGGGAATATAAATAGATATATCATTATCCTTACATGCAAAGTAAGACAAGTGCAGACCAGTAACTAGAAGTCCAGGAATATTTATTGTGGCATAGAATTACTGTACAAGTGACGGGCATGATAACTTAATCATATAACAATAGTAATAATCAGTGTCACATGTTATTTTAATCATTCCCCTTCACTGTTCCATACCACTAGTAGTTCAATACTGGAGTCCGTACTTCCAGCAGAACACATCTGAATTTTGATATGCGGATACCATTATACGAACGAGGGAGTGATCGAATAACATCCGCTCCTGACATTATTATTATTAGGTAAGTAAGTTATGGCTAATGTCGATGATGTATTGTGTTTAGAGTTATTCAATATAAATAACCAGTACCACCTGATATTTCAATCATCTCTCCACTAATGTCTCACACCACTGAAAGTCAATGTAAAGCTTGTACTCTGATAGAAATCATTTGGATCTGATATGTGAGTACTAGTATCTGAACAAAGGAGAGACTAAATATCACACGTTCCTAATATTATTATTGTGTATCATGTAATGTGTAAAGTGCTGGGTCAGGAGGGCAGGTGTACCGGAGTCGTAATGTTTGACTCTAGAGACACCCCCACGAACTCTAGAGGTACCCCCACCACGTGTGTACTGTGATACTTAGCTCCGTGTGGTACTTAGCTCCACACATCATGTGCGTACCGATTAACAGGTGTATTATGGATATGATGTGGGGACTCCAGAGGTACCCCCACCACGTATGCGGTGTGGTGCTTAACTCCACACACCGTACCATCATGTCCAGCTTACATGCATGTTATGTGATGTGATACATAAGCCATGATCTCTGGGTGTATAACATGATAGCAGGTGTTAAGTCCCCAAAAAGGTGAATAATCATAGTAAGGTGGTTAACCGGTCAGGTGTCAGATATAAGGTGTCACGATACCAAGTGAAGTATGCAGTGTAAGCCAAATATAAGTTATGAATGAATACAAGATCACAACATTATGTATCAGGCAATCAGCAGGTCATGTGACATGATCAGGAAAACAATATAGTTAAATATTTCAAACTCTTCATAATTATATCAAAAATTATCAATTATATTATTAAATAACTAATCGGTACTAATAAATCCCGGAGGCTAAAGGAAAGTAAAGCACAAGTAAAACATGTAACACACAATCACAAAGCATGTAACTAACACTAGAATAATATTCGCAAGACATGTAACTGTGAGTACACCTAGAGGGGGGTGAATAGATGTGGCTAATCTAATGACAAATGATGCAGAATTAAAAACTAATTATAACACACTTAGTGTAACCAAAAATTGTAGCCGAATTCCCAGTGATGGGCTCTGAACTATCTCCTCTAAATTCCTCTAAATAAGAGTTGAGGTGCTATATGAAGCTCTCTTGGTTCAACACAAGTGAGACACACAAAACAATACCAAGCGTATAAGTATGATATGAACAATATGAAATAGTACAATGTATAAGGGAGAGAGAGTTAAGAGATAGTGGATCAAACGCAAACTCAAAGATATGTTTCGAGATTCGAACCACTGTTTTACGTTCCCGCCTTCACACGAAGGATTTTCACTAAAGCGTCCACACATGACTTCTCACACATGGAACGTCCACTGAGGATTTGGGAAATACAAATTTGGAGTACACAACTCCTCTCTCAAATAATAACAACCTCTACACAAGAGGCTGGGCACTAAGCCACATAAGATCAACCTCTCAATAGAGGGATAGGGCACTAAGTCAAAAAACAATCACCTCTAACTAGAGGGATAGGCACAAAGCTAAACCAACCACAATCGCCTTTACACTTAGAGAAATAAGGCACTAAGCCAAAACTCCAACCTCAATCACCTCTACACTTAGAGGGATAACAATCAACTCAAACTCCTTCACAATCACCTCTACACAAGAGGGATACACAATGAAAAGAAAGATTACAACTCTTGGTGATCACAAAGATCACAAAAAACTTCAGTGATCACAAAGACCACTGTTTTCCATTGATTTGCAAAGGAAAAAACTTACAATAAAAAGAGTTGAGGAGCTAAATTACAAGTATTCTTAAAAAGATTACAAGTAGATCTCCTCAGAGATTCTGGAGAAGTGTGCCGATAGGAGTCTGGTCAGCGCGCGACCACTTTGTCCCTTTGACGATGCGAGCGATGAGATTCCCTTCTCGCCTGGTTCGGGGAATCAGAGAACAGAAGGTTGGTAGAACCTTCTTGCTACTTCTCAAAACCTGTCTTCAATTAGGAATTCCTTCTCGCCTAGTTCCAGAGATTCCTTGAGAAGAAGGTATTAGGGTATCAGCACCCTGAATAGAGAAGCGATTCTCTAAAAGTCTCTAAATTCAAGAGTGCACGGTGTGTCGTGAAGAAGCCTCTGCTTGTGGAGTCCTCTCTCTTGCGTATCGTCTCAGAAAGCTCTTCGAAGAAGTCCTCCCTCCTTGTGCCCCTGGCAGGCTATTTATAGGGAGAGCAAGGGTATAACCGTCCCTTGAAAATAAGAAAACAGATTGAATCAAATCTGTTTAAATCTAGAAAGTAGCCTTGCTGCGAGGCTAGGACCAGCTTCTGCGAAGCTAGAAATGGCAGGTCGGTTGATCCTCTTGATCTGTTTTGATCCTTTTCATATCGTTGGAGGATTTCCCCTGATCTTCTTACTCGTTTTAGAAGAGTCAAGAGATTGTGGCAATCAACTGCCAAATTTGATCTCAGATTTGATCTTGATTGGATTTGATTTTGATCCTGATTAGATTTGATCTAATCTGGAGATTTGATTGGTCAAAGGTTGACCATAACAGACCGGCAGCGGTGATGCCCGCTTTAAACTCACAGCGGAGCTGGAAGCAGTATCTGGCGAAGTCAGAAGAAAGCTCTTCAGCGGAGCTAGATGTCGTCTGTTGCGAAGCTACCGTATACCCTTTCTGCGCAGTTGCATGTGGCTTTAGGCGAAGTTAACTCTCTCTGCGGAGTTGCGCTCTAGCAGTTCAGGCGAAGCTATAAGTTAGCTCCCTGGCGGAGCTTTGAATGGCTTCAAGGCGAAGTTGGATGATCTTAGCCTCTCAGGCGAGGCTATCCGTTTGGGCTCATGTAATGCTAAGTGCTAGCATCTTAGACCTGTTAAGGTCTGTTCAGAAACAATCCGGGTTCACTGTCTGCTTGCTAGATCAGTGGAGTCCAAGTTGCTTCCTTGTCCCTCGGAGATGGGTGAAAACTGGTCTTCAGCTCGTCTGTCACTTGTCTTTTGTAAATGTCAACAAGTTTAGACATTATTCGAACCAATAAGAATCTTGTCTTTTTTAAGTGTCAACAAGACCCCCTTCAAAGTTTTCAGAAGTCTGCAATGGCTCAGAATTTGAAATACTTTGAACTGCTTTGATTGGTGGTGTGTGGAGTATGAACGTCGCCATGATGGTTGAGTTCAGCTTCGCTTTAAATCCTGCTTTAGGATGTAGATTCACGAGGAATCATGTAGACTCGCATCAGGGTAGCTTCACGTCTGAGCTTCCCGGAATAAGTTCGCTCTGGAATATCTGTTTCTTTCCCGAGGCCAACTGCTGTGGGCCGGTTACAAGAAGGATTACTTCTCTCACATTGATCGAGGGAGATATTCTTCCTTCGCGTGTTTCCAAGGGAGGATATTCCCTTTCTTCAAGGCGTAATAAGTGCCTTTATGAGGGAGACGCTTCTTCCTTTGCACGGTTCTAAGGGAAACCGTCCCTTTTCTCAAGGCGCAATAAATGCCTTAAATGCGCTCGTGCTTCCACGCTTGAGGCGGCAGCGCTCAGGCCATGGGGCCTATAAATAGGACACTTGAGGTCCTCTGAAGAGAAGTAATTTGCTCTTCTTCTCTTCTCTTGGTTGAGAGAGAGATACTTAGATCTCTGAATTAGTGGGAATGCCCACTCTGGTCATTATCCGGCCAAGGACCGGTAAGTCTTGATCATTCAACGACTTCACCAACTTTAGGGAATTCATTTTCCTTATTTTAGCTTTAACAGCTGCTTCAGGGATTAGTTTCCCTTGTTCTTCATTTTGCAATTGGCTGATTGCATGTTAAGGATTTCAGCATAGCTTTCCAGCGAAGCTATCATCTTGACTTGATCGGAGAGAGACCACTGCATGTTAAGTCTGCTGCACAGGCAGAACTTGGGACTTAATTTCTTCAAGGTTGAACCTGTCTTGCCATATAGGTGGGGCTAAGACTGTGTCGCCCAGGATCAGTCTGGCTTAGCCATATAGGCGAGGCTAGGACTTGGCGTTTGCTGAGCTAGCCCATCACTACTATGCAAGCGAGGCTTATCCTCTGCTTTAACTGAAATCGGATTGCTTCGCCCCAAAGAATCTGACTTAGTGTTTTTGCAGCTTCTCCCGTGTGTAACTGCTAATCTGTTCTGATTTGCATTGTAGTGAGCTATGTTCGCCAAAAGAGACCGAAAAGTTGCCTTATGCTTCCCCGGTTGAAGCTTTACTTTTAAGCAGGAGGAACAAACTGGGGCAGCTGATGCGTGTCCCAGAGGCTGTTGGCAGTCGCTTATCCGAGATGATTCCTTTTGAGGCGAGGCTGGTAGCCGCTTATCTGAGATGATCCACTTCGGGAAAGCGGACGTCACCTGTAAGGTCGCGGATCTTCTCATTGCCAATTTTCATCAAAGAAGATCCAACCTGCTGGTGGCGATCAGTCTTTCGCCAGTTTTGACCAAAGACGGTCCGGCTTTCTGATGGCAAAACCTGTCATTATGCGAAAGATCACGGCCCTGTCCTGGTGGCACCATTTGTTCTGGTGGCACCTTCTATCATTATGTGAAGGATTATGGCCTTGTGCAGGAGGAAGGCCTTTCGTGTCCAGTTAGTCTGGCTTGAAAGCGAATAAAACCACTTGTATGCCTTTTGCGCAAATGATCCTGCTAAGCAACTGAATCTGTTGTACGAAACACAACCTTGATGTAGTATCAATGTACCTTTCCTCTTAAATCAATGAAAGTTCATTTTCTGCTCATTTGATTTTTGCCTGCCTTCATTGAGAATTTGGCTATAACGGGGCTGAACTTCGTGCGGAGTTAAGGACAGGGTCCTTTTTGAATGAGCTTCGCGTGAAACTGGCATGTCGGCGAGCTGTGCCTTTAGCGGGCTAAGGCAAACCTTTTGGCGAAGTTCTTGATGAACTTGTGCGAAGTCCGCACTTTGACTCATGGCGAGGTTATGGGGCGCGGCTGCGTACGCCGTTGAGGACTCCCAATCTTCTAATGACCCTGAGCTTCTGCCAGTGGTATGCAACTTCCAACTCCACACCTCTTGGATTCAATGCTAACAGCTCTGGTTTGAAGTTAATTTCTCAGCGGCTGAAGCGAAAGGTCTCTGAGAGAAGGGAAGGTAAGAGGGTTCGCGTCCCAGGCATGGAGGAATTTGTTGCTGTGGATGACAGCGAAGCCTCGGATGCGGAGAGTCCTCGCTTTAAAGCAGAGACAGGTGTCGGGACTCCTGCAGCTGGTTCTGGCGTGATGGGGACAGTTCCCCCAAGACATGTAGAAGAGTAGAGGAGGAAGGTTCTGATGTCCCTCTCAAGCGCAAACGGACAAGTGGATCCCGTAGGAAACAGTTGGTGAAGAAGCCCCGTCGCCAAGCTTCTACGGTTGTCGTAGAGGGTGAACCCTCTACTCCTCCGGCTGCCGCATTGGTAGTTGAACCGTCGGTTGCTGGAACGGTTTCTGGTGAAGTTACTCCGGATTCAGGTAAGATCAGCTTTGTCTTTGTAATATATCTTCTATGTGTTCCGGATCGCTTATTATCTGCTTCGTGACGTAGGAGCTGAGGCGGTGACGAGCCTGAGAGCTGAGGCCGTCGGAGAACAAGGGAAACATTATAATCCTCTGTTCGCTTATCACAAGGGTGATGAGGCCGGCTATTTTGCCGTCCCGGAGGAATCCGGATGTGATGTGGCTGACGTTGGTCTTTCAGGCACTGGGACTTTCAAAGGAAGTCCTGTAGCTTCAAGCTCTTTTGGGTGGTCCACGGAAGATTCGGTAAGCGAAAGCGGGCCGGCCATTCGTGTTGACTCCGCAAAGGACTTTCCAATGGAGCCCATGGAGACTGATGCGGCTGCCAAGATGTTTGAGGCGACATCATCCTTTGGTATTGTTGCTACCTTTCGGCTTTCACTATTTATTGTGTCTTGCCTAAACACAATTTTGTTGCAGGTGTTCCGCCTCAAGGTGCGTTAACTTCAAGGGGAACCAGAGGATCTTCCCGAGGGGTCAAGGGGTGACATGAGCACTTCGACCGCGACAGATGCTGCTGTGTTGGACGCGCTGTATGGTGACCTACCCCCATATCGGCCTGAGCTAGCCGAAGGAACAGAGGTTGAAGGGGTGGTAGTCCCGGAGGTGTCCTCACTCCCAACTATATCAACGAGTGAGGTGCCGTCAGTTATGCCAAGTGCGGAGCTAAGAGTGATTACAAGCCCTACTTCCCCAACCCTGGTGGTTGAGCTTGCTGTTCAGGAGATGGTCACTAGTCCTACCTCAGCGGTGGCTAGTGTACTAATTTCAATGAAGACTCCGCCGAGATCATTGATGACCTGTCGTACTGTTGCAGCCAGTGTTCCCGCCATTCCTTCCACAGTAGTGTCAACCAGGCTGGTGGATTTTCCTGAAGTTGTCCGTCTACCAGAAGCGGCCGAGATTGAAAATGATTTTATAGGTGACATAGTCGATAGCTTTTATAAAGGCTTAGGGCGATCCATCATTCTGGTCTTAAAAGGTTCGACCATGTCGTTCTCAACGTTAAAGGTGGTCCTCTCCCGCAGTATTGAAAGTATTCGGGACCTTGAAGGGTATCACCAGGCCACTGCCTTGGAACTCCTGGTAGATCAATTTGAGAGGGACGTAGAGGAATGGCGCCGTCTTAGCCGTTCAGACCTGGAGTCTTCGGTTAGTGAGCAGCTTGCGCATCTTGTCGCTCAAATGCATGAAGCCCGTCTTGCTGCTCAGGAGGTTGCTAAGGCTATTTCTTCTGACTTGAAATCCTTGGAGACAAGGAAAGTAGAGGTTGGGAATGCCATTGATGCCTCCACTAGTGCTCTTCTTGACGCTGAAGACAAAATTGGGAAGGCCAAGGAGATGATCAGGAAGGCAAATCTTCTCTTATTCAGGGCTGAACCAGTGCGTCTTGAAGAGACTACGTGGCTTGAGCAGCTTAAGGTCCAGAGTGACGAACTCTCACGGCAGGAGTTAGCTCAGAGGGCAACCTTGGTTGAGGTCGAAGCTCGTTTGGCCCAGGCGATGAACTTTAATGAGGCTGAGCTGAGGTCGCAGGCGCTTGTCCGGGCTGCTAATGATAGGAGGGCGAGGCTGGCTTCCCTTGAAGAGCGGATCAGATCTTATAATGTACGCCCGTAGGTCGTAATATATGTGCCTCCATGTATCCCATCCTTTTGGAATCAATGAAAATAATAATTTTTGTTTTGACTCCCTGTCGAATCCCCAAATTGTTCCACTTTCTGAATTGTCGGTTCCAAATTATATTGGTGCCATTTGAGAGAATAGTCCTTTGCTGGATTGAATGCTGAGACTTGGCAGTCTGTCAGTTCAGAGGTCGCGATGACATAACTGGTTGAGGAGCCACCAAGCTTCAAGGTTGGTGATACTTGTCTTTTGTAAATGTCAACAAGTATCGAGATCTGTCCTTTGTAAATGTCAACAGGCTCAAGATCGAGACTTGTCTTTTGTAAATGTCAACAAGCTCGAAATTGAGACTTGGCTGTCTGCTAGTTCAGAGGTCGCAATGACATAACCGAATGAGACGCCACCAACCTCAAGGTTGGTGATACTTGTCTTTTGTAAATGTTAACAAGTATCGAGACCTGTCTTTTGTAAATGTCAACAGGCTCAAGGTTGAGACTTGTCTTTTGTAAATGTCAACAAGCTCGAAATTGAGACTTGGCTGTCTGCTGGTTCATAGGTCGCAATGACATAACCGAATGAGACGCCACCAAGCTCAAGGTTGGTGATACTTATCTTTTGTAAATGTCAACAAGTATTGAGACCTGTCTTTTGTAAATGTCAACAGGGCTCGGTGATTAAGACGAGAAAGGTGTATTAAAATGTAGTCGATGTATCCCTTTCTTATCTCCACTATAGCATAAGGCTATACCGAGTCGATTCTCAGGGAGAGCTAGCGATGGAAGCGTTACGAATCGTAGTGAAGAAATGTAAACGAAGTGTCTTCTATGCTTAATAGAATAAAACAATCATGGAACAAGAAATGAAAGAATGGATGAATATGTTCATGATGGAGAGTGGAAAGAAATCAAGATTAGATTTGGTGTTAACACTAGAAAGAATGAAATGGAAGAAAACAAACCATAACTAGCTTACCTTACTACCTTACCAATACTTACTAAACTCCGTGATAGTGAAGGCGTGCCTCATGTTGTCACTCCATCGGCGTAGGTTTTGTCTTGCGTGTTGATCTAATTACTTTCTCATATAGATGAAGGGTGGTTTAACCCATCGGAGAAGAGAAGACCATCCAACTTGCAAGATGAAATAAAGCACTCACCCATGAGTTAGTGAAGATGGCAAGGCTAGTGGTTAGCTAGTACATGGAGAAAGATTAGCTACAAGCCATAAGAAAAGTAAAGCAAAGCATGAATTAAATTGCAAGGATTTAAAGCAAGCAAGTAAAGAAAGCAATTAAAGAAAGCAAGTAAATTAGAACCAAGCTCAAGTAGAGGAAGGAGAATGGATGAATCCTTGTTGCTTCAAGTTGTCACACCTTGATTACACAAGCTCTCTCTCTCACAATCTCTCTCTTTTACAAAGTATCTAGGGAAGAAGAAGAGGGACTAAAGAACTAAACCTAGAGAAAAACCTATGAAAATTACAACAACTAACAATTTCTCCTCTCTTCTCCATTCAGTCTTTTTTCGCAGGTCCTTGTGCTGTATTTATAGGCTGCAGAGAGAACTCTCCAGAAGAGGGACCAGCTGGCAGAATCTGGGGCTCAACGGCCCCAGATCTGCCGCGCGCGCGGCAAGGCGCGGCTTTGTTGAGTCCGTTGCGCAACAACTTTCTGTTGTGGGTTGTTACTAGTTTGTTCAGCCATGTGGACCTTCTGGAATCTTCAATTGGCGCGCAGATCGTAACTGAATTCAAATTCAAATCTTGGGCTCTATCTTGGGCTTTGAATAAATCACTTTAATTATTGCTAATTAAAGGATTATTGGGCTTTCTCTCATTTCAGTTGTGGACCTGTAAATATATAGAGAAGATGAGTAAAAATCATTTATTTATTTGCTAAAATGCATGGGAATGATATGGTAAAATATGCACTTTTGTGTAACAATCACACCCCCACACTTATTCTTTTGCTCGTCCCGAGCAAAACAAAGAAAAGAAAAACTATACTACCAATTTTATTATACCACTTTAGCAGGTGACGCGATTGCACTGAGCGTGTGCAACAAGCCGTTAAACCTCTAGGTTACCCTAGAGGAGGAGTGTTGTCTCCTGAGGGTTTTCAGCGGATTACACCCACAAAATCCATAAAGAAAGAAGACAAATGTTAGTGTTTTGAAAATGCATTTTGAACAAGAGACATGTTTACGAACTATTTTTGCAAAAATATAAGTGATCCTAGGTCATAAGTCCACCTATAATCATTCTTCCTTAAACTTAGTCTCCATGCAAGATCTTGTTTTCAATTAAGGTAAGAATTCAAAATTGGATTGAATATTTTATCTTTCATAAAACCTAGATAATATGCACACCGTGCTCGTGAAGATTTTTGGGATTTCAACTCCAACCATCAAGCCATTTATTTATCTATATATATATATATTTTTTTTTTTTCTTCTTTTTTTTTCTTCCCTTAGTCTAGGCTTTCTAGTTTACCCTTGTAGCGAGCCTTTAACCGATGACTCCCAAACCAGACGGTCTTAGGGCACCAGATGAGAAAACATCCCTCGGGTTTAAGGTCTCGAGTAAAAAAGGCCACATAACTAAGGGGGATTATTTATTTCCTTTACCACCGTTAGGCGTGAATAATCATGCTTCTTGAGGCACGATTGTCCAGCTTAATAGGTGATGTTTTATTTATAATTTTTTTTTTATATATATATATATGGCATTTTTGGTCTTTGTCTCCATCCCAAGAAATGTGTAAGTGTAAAGTGCATATTTATCTAAGGTAAAAATTCAAGATAAAAATATCTCCCCAATTTTACTTACTTAGCCTATAATCTCAAACAAGATCTATTATTTCAACTAGGTTAAGATGTCATAATTAAGGCTTTCTTAATTCCTAAGATACATCTTAATTTTCTTAAAAATAGATCAAAACTTTGTCTCTTATTTCAAAAAGTTTTTATTTTTATATTTTTTTATTTTTTTATTTTTTATATTTTTTAAATTTTTCTAAAAGAAAAGGTAAAATCTAAAAAGAAAGGGGAAAATCTAGAAAAAAGATAAAATCTAAAAATAAAATGGAAGACCTAAAAATGAAAATCCTAAAAATAAAAATTCTATAAAGAAAATAAAAAGTCCTATGTTAGTACATACCCCCCATACCTATCTCATGCATTGTCCTCAATGTATGCAAGATGAAATGATGCATGAAATAGGTAAAAGGTAAGAAACTACCCCCTCTGTCGCTTTGGACCTGCGGTGGTGCTGGGTCCAGCCGACTGTGATCTGCTTAGCCTTGCCTCAATATCATCTAACCTGGAGGATAACCTGGAGGATTGCTCCTCTACTTGTTTCCTCAGCCTCACTTGACCCCTAAAAATTTTCTTCATGCCCTTCCAAATGGAGGACATGAAAGCTCGTGACTCAACTGGGGGATCCTGCCTCCAAAACTCAGGTTCATCTTCTTCCTCAAGACTCTCCTCAGAGGAGGACTCTACATGCTCAGTCTGGACAGTAGGAGTCCAGATCGCGTGTAAACAACAGTTATAAGAACTGGTAGGTCTCTCCGGTGCAACAAACACTCGGTCGAATGCATCAAATACATCGTCTGGTAGGAAAGTCCTACACAGACGTGTAATCAAGATGGGGTGGGAGTATTTGGCACCTCGTGTGCGTGAAGAGTTGGCTATAAGTGCATGGAAGATGACCTTGTTCAAACAAACCGAGTGTTGACGTATCATTAAATCATGTATAATCTGCAACACTGGTCTGTTGAAAGAGGAGGTGTGGTCAAGCCCTAAAATGTTTCGTTGGATCCAACGTCCAACGCAGTGAATATTTCTAAATGTCGTACTGGCTTTGAGCCCACGATCCTGCTCAGTACACCGAGCCCCCATAATAGTCATATACTCAATCAACAGGAGAGGCTCGGTGTGGTGTGTGATGGTTGGAACAGAGGTGACTTCCTCAAGAAGAGGAAGCGTGACAAGTAGGTCTCCTATGGGCATGTGCACAGAAAATTGACATGTTTCTAAATCAATTGAGGCTTGGTCTATGTGTGTGTAAAACATCGTCACCAAATCGGGACAATAAAATGCGTCGGTCTCAGTGTTGTCATACACTAACGTGTACCAATTCCAAGCCCTAATTCTCTCTAAAAACACATGTCCATAACCATTTGCATTACTCAAAATCTGCCCAAAATCTTTCTCAATAAAAATAGATGGTGCCATACTATGAATTTAAGATCAAAGCGGTAAAAAGAAGAGATTTAGAAGTCGAACCACCCCTGGAATTCGTGGGGGGTAAGATTTCTATCTCTGCAGTGGGTTTAGGAGTCTCTGAATAAGGATGTGGCACCAGATCAGCAGTAAACAGTTGAAATTGATCGGAACAGAACTTGGCGGCGCGCTGGAATCGTCAGAATTGCCGCAGAAGCTCGGCAAACTCCAGGAAATCGCGGCAGAATAGTGAGATCTGGGAAGAAGAAAAATTTCAGTGGCGGCTCTTTGGGAGAGAGTTGCAGATCTGAGGAGAGTTATTTCGTTTGAGGGAGGAAGTGTGTGGAAGGGGGGTTACTTATAGGAGGGAGAAATTTTGAGAGTTCCCAATCTATCCCTAGGTCAAAAACGAATTTACCCTAGGGATTTGGAAGTTTTGAAAAGAACTTTGACCCTAGGGACTTGGAATATGAGGAAACCTAGGAATTTAGAAAAGATATTGAATTTGGAAAGTGTGGAAACTCCTTTTAGCATAAAAATCCCTCCTTTATTTCTATTTCTTTTTTTTTCTCTCTCTTTTTTTTTATTTTCTAAATCCTATGTTAGTAAGGAAAAAAATTAATTTAAGGTGGTGGTTCCGGTGGTGGTCGGATTGGTCCACGAAACATGGCCCAATCAACTTTTCTTTGGGTTTTGAGGAACCCACCAGAAATCTCAATAATATGACCCACAAAAATGATGTGTGCATTTAAGATTATTATGTACATGCCCCCATCTAATTTCCAAATTTTTCAAATAATTTCAGAATCAAATTTATCAAGATCCTTGTCCCAGAATGGAAGATGAAATGATAGAACAGTTGACTTGGACTCAGGAAGAACTGACTCAGGAAAGTGACTGAAATTAAGTAAAGATTCAGGAGTCAAAATGAATTCTGGAATTGGGTCCAAGTCAAGAAATGGAAACTCAAGTCCACATGTATTGTCCAACAATGGAATGTGACTATCAAAAATTGGTAATTCAAGTTCAGGAGGGATGGGAATCAAAACTGACTCTAAGATGTTGCTCAACTTGGGTAACATAATAGGAGTCAATAATGATTTAGGAATTTGAATTAGATCACAAGTTTGAGAGTCAAAGTCACATTCCATATTGAGTTCAATTCCACAAAAATAAGAACTTGCCAATTTATCAATAGGATCTTCAAAAAGGTATAATTGGTCAAGTTCAAGATGATCCTCAAGGATGGATGATTCAATTTCATTATGAATTGGGACAGGATTCAAAGTTGACTCCGGGAAAAGATTGAAGTCAGGTAAAGATACCGGAGTCATTATTGAATCAGGGAAAAGAATTGAATCACTAAGTTGGGGTTCAAGATCATATTCCTCATGTAATTCAATTTCACAAAAATGTGAACTTGCCAATTTATCAATGGAATTTTCAAAAGAAATGAATTGGTCAAGTTCAATATGATCATCAAGGAAGATTGGTGATTCAATTTCACAATGGATGGGTACTGGATTCAATAATGACTCGGGAAATGAAGTGAATTTATGTGAAGACACCGAAGTCATAATTGAATCAGAAAGTAGAGTTGAATCATTAAGTGGAAGTTCAGGATCATGTTCATGTTCAAGTTCGATTTCAGTAAAAGGAAAACTTGCCAAAATGTCAATGGGATCTGAAGTTTGGACAAGTTCAAGTGAGTGTGCTGAAATTGAATCTTGATTTCCAAAACAACATGACTCTTTGGCTCGGACAGAATGGTTAGTGACATTAGGATGAGAATGAAGAGTTTGGATCATCAACTCTACGTCACGATTACGAGTATTTTGAGTCTGAGCCAAGAATTCAAGCATCTTTTCACAATTCATTGGTTCATCATTTTGTGGAAAAGATGAAGTGTTGTTTTGGAATTGGTGATGAAATTGTGAGTCAAAAATGTGTGGTGATGGAAAAGTGGACTCACACAAGAGATCTTTACTCGTTTCCAAGGCAAATGGTTGTTCATTAGGAAAAGGTGGAAGTGAGTAAGACTCTTGAAAATACTGTGGAATTGGAGGGTCAAATGTTTCTTGAAGTTGTTGCTCGACCCTTTGAAGATTAGCTTCTATACTCCTGAGTAACTCAGATTTTTCTTCAATTGGTGGTTCAGAAAAAGGAGTATATGAAGCGGATTCTGGAAATGAATATTGTGGATATTGTGGACTCGGTGAATATGGTAGACAAGGAGGTTGATAATTAAACTCGGGGGACTGGAATCCCCAATTACTCGGTGAAGAGTTGAAATTATTATGGAAATTATAGTTATTAGATGGGGGTATGGGTCATATTGATTCGGATAAGGCCAACCCGGTGTATTTGGTTGGTGCATATTGTAAAACACCGGGTTGGAATTATCCGAATATGGAGATGGTGTGAAATATGGATTATTATTAGGATGGAAAGAATTGTAATTGTAAGCCATATCACACAATCAAATACAAACAAACAAACAAACAAACAAAAGAAAGAAAAATTCTAACCTAAGTTAGGGTAGACTTAGGACCTAGACGACTCCTAACTGATAGACTGTCCACGGGAGGTTCAGTGCAGACTCTAACCACAAGCTAATCAGCCAGGGAAGGGTAAGGTTGGTGGGAGGTTTTCCGTCAGAGACGTTCCTTAATTAAGTAACCAGCAACCTTCGGGCTTTCGGCCCTCAACCCCTTTCCTAGACACTGATTTTGCAAGAGTTAAATTCCAACACTTTTCCCCCTTAGGATAATCTCCTAAATGAGTCCGAGATGTCCCTAGGGCCAACGTCTACTTTTTTATTAAATTAGGCTTGGGTTAGTGAGTGCTTGAGATTGTGGTTTTCGGGCTAAGAAAAGGGTAATGAACTCCCCCACCTTATCTTATTTACGGGTATGCCCTTAAAATTGAATTGTGCAAGTGTACAAGAAATATCACTAAGATTCACTCAAAGCATGAAAATCAAGCAAGAGATGATTCCTAGTCTATATGCAATGCGAAACGTACCTTGCCTCCAGCACTCTTCAACAGTAAAAGTAAAGAATTGAAAGACACGTGCGTAGAATGCAAATGTCTAAACAATTTTTAACAATTTCAACCAACTTTTTACTGTTTTTTAATTAAGCAGGAATAAGGTGAAGAATACAGAATTTCAGGTATATCAGCAGCTGTGTTTTGCAGAGAAGCAAGCCCTGCAGAAATTTTATCAGAAGTTCACTCCTTATTGCCGCAAATCTGCGGCAAAATCCCAGAAATTGCGGCAATTTGGAGGGATCCTGGTCTCTGCTTTCGAGAGCAGAGGCCCAGGTCCACTTGTATGTCACTGCAATGCAAGATTTTCTGTTTCTTCAACCTGTAACCTGCAACAGAGAAGAAGAATCATTTAGTACTTCACTTTAAACCAAAAAACTTTGCTCTCCCCGGCAACGGCGCCAAAAATTTGATTAAGAAGGGAAAGGTGTATTAAAATGTAGTCGATGTATCCCTTTCTTATCTCCGCTATAGCATAAGGCTATACCGAGTCGATTCTCAGGGAGAGCTAGCGATGGAAGCGTTACGAATCGTAGTGAAGAAATGTAAACGAAGTGTCTTCTTTGCTTAATAGGATAAAACAATCATGGAACAAGAAATGAAAGAATGGATGAATATGTTCATGATGGAGAGTGGAAAGAAATCAAGATTGGATTTGGTGTTAACACTAGAAAGAATGAAATGGAAGAAAACAAACCATGACTAGCTTACCTTACTACCTTACCAATACTTACTAAACTCCGTGATAGTGAAGGCGTGCCTCATGTTGTCACTCCATCGGCGTAGGTTTTGTCTTGCGTGTTGATCTAATTACTTTCTCATGTAGATGAAGGGTGGTTTAACCCATCGGAGAAGAGAAGACCATCCAACTTGCAAGATGAAATAAAGCACTCACCCATGAGTTAGTGAAGATGGCAAGGCTAGTGGTTAGCTAGTACATGGAGAAAGATTAGCTACAAGCCATAAGAAAAGTAAAGCAAAGCATGAATTAAATTGCAAGGATTTAAAGCAAGCAAGTAAAGAAAGCAATTAAAGAAAGCAAGTAAACTAGAACCAAGCTCAAGTAGAGGAAGGAGAATGGATGAATCCTTGTTGCTTCAAGTTGTCACACCTTGATTACACAAGCTCTCTCTCTCACAATCTCTCTCTTTTACAAAGTATCTAGGGAAGAAGAAGAGGGACTAAAGAACTAAACCTAGAGAAAAACCTATGAAAATTACAACAACTAACAATTTCTCCTCTCTTCTCCATTCAGTCTTTTTTCGCAGGTCCTTGTGCTGTATTTATAGGCTGCAGAGAGAACTCTCCAGAAGAGGGACCAGCTGGCAGAATCTGGGGCTCAACGGCCCCAGATCTGCCGCGCGCGCGCGCGGCAAGGCGCGGCTTTGTTGAGTCCGTTGCGCAACAACTTTCTGTTATGGGTTGTTACTAGTTTGTTCAGCCATGTGGACCTTCTGGAATCTTCAATTGGCGCGCAGATCGTAACTGAATTCAAATTCAAATCTTGGGCTCTATCTTGGGCTTTGAATAAATCACTTTAATTATTGCTAATTAAAGGATTATTGGGCTTTCTCTCATTTCAGTTTTGGACCTGTAAATATATAGAGAAGATGAGTAAAATCATTTATTTATTTGCTAAAATGCATGGGAATGATATGGTAAAATATGCACTTTTGTGTAACAATCACTCGGGGTTGAGACTTGTCTTTTGTAAATGTCAACAAGCTCGAAATTGAGACTTGACTGTCTGCTGGTTCAGAGGTCACAATGACATAACCGAATGAGACGCCACCAAGCTCAAGGTTGGTGATACTTTTCTTTTGTAAATGTCAACAAGTATCTAGACCTGTCTTTTGTAAATGTCAACAGGGCTCGGAATTGAGACTTGTCTTTTGTAAATGTCAACAAGCTCGAAATTGAGACTTGGCTGTCTGCTGGTTCAGAGGTCGCAATGACATAACCGAATGAGACGCCACCAAGCTCAAGGTTGGTGATACTTGTCTTTTGTAAATGTCAACAAGTATCGAGACCTGTCTTTTGTAAATGTCAACAGGGCTCGGGGTTGAGACTTGTCTTTTGTAAATGTCAACAAGTTCAAAATTGAGACTTGGCTGTCTGCTGGTTCAGAGGTCGCAATGACATAACTGATTGAGACGCCATCAAGCTCAAGGTTGTAATGGAGTTTGGGACAAGTCTCGTTTTCACGGGGAGAAATGAGGGAATCACTGTCATAGGTTTAATGTTAACATAACAGCGAAATGCATATGTGGTCTTACCATTCTATGGATAAGAATTGGTAAGTGATTTTAGAGGTCTCGTTTTCGCGAGGAAAAACGAGGGAATCACTGTCATAGGTTTAATGTTAACGTAACAGCGAAATGCATATGTGGTCTTACCATTCTATGGATGAGAATTGGTAAGTGATTTTGGAGAGGGAATCAAATGGGAACTGGTCCCTTAGGATTTTTAGCAAATCCCCAACTGTCAATGGGTTTGATATGCCTTTACCAACTACCGTTTGAATTGGGCTAGCCATGCTATTCCCCTCAGCATGATGAGTTGTCGAGGATTTATGTTGGGCTTAAAGGCCAACATTTTCCTCTATCCTTAATCGTTAAGGATGTTGGATCATCTGGTTAACGTATGTGTAACCTTGATTCTCCTTTAAGACAACCAGTGTATGGCCAGGTTCCTACTGGTTTATGGTTGTGTGATCTCGCTTGGAGGAAGAGAAAGGCTCTCTTTGTGTGTACTTTGAACACGAAGGTCTTGATCAGAGGTGTAATGTTAACTTGATCATGAGAAGGATCCTTGATTAAGGATAATACTTCTTTAGGAACTTGCCATTTACCGGCATCATGAGTAGGTCGCCATCTGAAGTCATAAGGCGGTATGTTCCGTTTGAATAGACTGTTTCTATGACAAACGGTCCTTCCCATTTAGGCTGAAATTTGCCTTTGGTCTTATGCGTCATAATCATCGGTCGTCTGACGGCTAAAACCAGGTCTCCTTTCTGGAAGACCCTCTGTTTGACCTTCTTATTGAAGGCTTTTGAAATTCGAGCTTGATACAACTCGATGTGTTACTGAGCTTGTAGCCGCTTCTCATCTAGGGCTTCGAGCTCTTGAAGACGCAATCGATCATTGTCCTCTGATGTGATCTTAGTCATTAGAGCGACTCGCAATGACGGCGTCTGGATTTTCAAAGGTATGACTGCTTCACACCCGTACACCAGGGGAAAAGGCGTATTGCCTGTCGGAGTCCGAACCGTGGTTCGGTAGGCCCAAAGACATTCGCCAAGCTTTTCGTCCCAATCTCGCTTGTTCGAGGAGACGAACTTCTTGAGTAGCTTGATGATTGTTTTGTTGAATGCTTCCGCCAAGCTATTAGCGGCGGGATTATAGGCAGTTGAAGTCACATTCTGAATTCGGTATTTATCGCAGAACCGATAGAATACTTGGCTTATGAATTGGGGACCGTTGTCGTGGATGATCCGCCTAGGGACACCAAATCGATGGATGACATGGTGTTTGATGAAATTAACCACATTAGAGGTTTTGACTTCAGCCAATGGTATAGCCTACGCCCACTTTGAAAAGTAATCGGTTATTGCCAGGATAAACCGGTGACCTCTTGTCGAAGAGGGGCTGATTGGCCCTACGACATCTATTCCCCATGCTTCAAACGGCCATGAAGCAACAGTCGGGTGGAGCAACTCCGAAGGCTGGTGTATGAAATCCGCATAAATCTGGCATGCTTTACACCTTCGGGCGTATTGGATGGCATCGGCGTCAACCAAGGCTTGAATCTATCTTTGAGGACATAGCACTTGTCGGTAGGATGGTGAATCATCCTATGGTAGAGACAGTATTTGGGATCATTTGTGCGTCCTATTTCATTAGGATGTCGAGCATCTGGTAGCTTGATTTTATTCCCTTTGTGGAGCAGATGGAATATCGTGACCACCTGATTGTCTTTGAAGGAGTACTGTTTTGGAGGGAATTTAGGCTCCTGATTGTTAAAGCCGCTCTTCTTGGCCTTCGACTGCACGTCCCCGGACAATTTCACGGACATAGTCTCTTTCCCTTTGGCTTGAGAAGACTGCGCCATGTCACTACGTCCTTTATTTTTCATACCCCATTTGCCTTTGGGGGCGGATGGTTCGAACTTTTTAGCCGACTTTTCAGCTATCTCAGCTTGTTCGACCAATTCTTTCCAAGTGTGGGCCTTGACAGCCCCCATGCGAACTTCTACTTGGTCTAGGAAGTTGTGCCTACATGTCTGTAAGAGTATGGGTAGTGGCATCCCTGTTGGGCACATAAGGATAAGTTCCTGAACCGTTCAAATAGTCACGGACAGATTCACCCTTCTTCTGTATAGTGGAGAGGAGCTTG
Organism: Agave tequilana; assembly: GCA_038442645.1. NCBI lineage: Eukaryota > Viridiplantae > Streptophyta > Magnoliopsida > Asparagales > Asparagaceae > Agave > Agave tequilana. The sequence continues at coordinate 28,045 of JAVJIF010031324.1, read as the reverse complement.
TCCATGGTCACTTCGGTATCGTCCTCATAGAAACGAGAGAGGAACCGGGTTTTCAGGTCGATCCAGGAATTGATAGAGCTCGGAGGGAGACTTCGGAATCAGTCAAATGCCACCCCCTTTAAGGTGCCAATGAACAACCTAGCCATGATGGCGTCGTTGCTTATAACATTACCAGTCTGAGACCGGTAGTAGATGTGATGATTTGGTGAACTCTTACCATCATACGTATGCAACGTTGGTGGTTTGAACTTCGGTGGATATGGCACCGAATCTCACTCCAATGGGTAAGGACGGACTGCCCCCACTTTCTTTAATTCATCCCTCTGAGCTAGGGATGCGATTTGAGCTTGGAGGCCTTTAAGGACTTCAGCGTCTAAGGAAGAACCCTCTTTGAATTTCTCCATCTTTGGCTGATCATTGCTAAAATGTTCCTCCTCGTCGTGATTGCTCCCGGCATCATTGTTATTTCGATTGCTAAGGAGTTGAGCAAGCATCTATTGAATATTGTCCAGAGCTTCTTGCTGGGTCTTGGAAGTTTGCTCCTGAGCTTCCAAACGTCGACGAAGGTCGTCGTTAACATTATCAGCCACGTTGACTGACGCTCTGTCTGTTCGCACTGAGCTAACTGTCGCTGAAGAGGCGTACCCACTGTCTTCATCTTCTTCATCCGATGGTTGGAGTGCTCTCCTGGGCTCCGGCGAGGCTAGGGCCGTTGAGGAAGAAGGCTGTTCATAACTGTAGGGTATCGCCACCCTAGATCGGGTGTTTCGAAAAACACCCTCTTCATGCACCAAGACTTCGCCTAAGTCTGGGCTGTAATCTGGATCTGGGGAGTGATAGAAGGAAAGGGGTAGTGTAGTGTGAAGTATAGCACAAGTATTATGTAAAAGAGAAAGGTTTAGAATCAACCTTGGTGCTTGTTTACTCCACAAATGTATGTAAGATGTTCAATATACCCTTTCTTATCTCCGCTATAGCATAGGGCTATACCGAGTCGGATCTCAGGGAGAGCTAGCGATAGAAGCTTTCACGATACTAGTGAGAAGAGGAAACGAGAATTCTTCTATGTTTCAAAAGAATAAAGAATCAAAAGAAAAACAAATCAAAGAATTGGTGGCTATGTTCATGGTGGAAATCGGGAGAAATCAAGATTGAGATGGATTTGAACTAACAACTAAAAAGAAAGTAAAATCAAGAAAACTTTGAATGAAAGAAATCCATGACTAGCTAACCTTAACTACCTTGCTAAACTAACTAAACTCCGTGATAGTGATGCGTGCCTCATGTTGATTCATCGGCATGGATGTGTCTTGCTTGTGGTCTAATTACCTTCTCACATGGATGATGGGGAAACATTCTTGGACTTGTCTTATAGCCTCCATAGATGGTCATAGGCCTACAAATAGACTTTCACTAATGGAATCAAAAGAGCTACACTCAAGTGATGCAAATGAAGAACATACAACTTTCACTAATGGAAGTAGTGAAGTTATACATCAAATAGCATATTGGTGCTTCCATCTCCATGTTCCATCAAGGCACTAGTTCAAAGACTAGGCTCTACATGAGGCACACATGAATCATATGGAGAATTACAACAAGATTCTTGCCAAGAAATGAAACAAAACCCATCGGAGAAGAGAAGATCATACAAATTGCAAGATGAAGTAAAGCAATCACCCATGAGTTAGGAGTTAGCAAGAGTAGTGGTTAGCTAGTACATGGAAAAGGAATTAGCTACTACAAGCCATTACAAAAAGAAAACAAAGCATGAATAAATTGCTAGAAATTAACAAAGCAAGTAAAGTGAAAGAAAACAAACTAGAATCAAGCTCAAGTAGAGGATGGAGAATGGATCAATCCTTGTTGCTTCAAGTGTCACTCTTGATTACACAAGCTCTCTCTCTCACAATCACTCTCTTTTACAATGAAATCTAGGGAGGAAGAAGATCATAGAGAGCTAAAAACCCTAAACAAAAACTATCAAAATACAAAACTATGAACTAAACTCTCTCTCTTCTCTGATCAGTTTTTGTACGCAGGTCTTCATGGGGTATTTATAGGAGAACTGAGAAGCTTCCAGAGAGAGGTTTGTTGCCACAAAATCCGGGACCAAATCTCCATGCAACTGCCGCGCCCATGCCGCGCCCCGCGGCTTGATCCTGGCCGTTGATGGAGATTTTTCTGTTGGAGATTGGTTACAAGGTGGTTGGCCACGTGGCATACTTGGATTCTGAGTTTGTTGCGCGGATCTCTCTAAATCTGGATTTGATTTGGCTTTATCTTTAATCTTTTAATTAATCACCTTAATTAGTGGTAATTAAGTGATTATTTGAATATCTCTCCATTAATTGTGTACCTGCAAATAAGTAGAGAAGAGGAGTAAAAATCACATATTTATTTGTAATATGCATGGGAGTTATGATGTAAAATATGCAATATTGGATACTAATCACACCCCCACACTTATTCGTTTGCTCGTCCCGAGCAAAACAAAGAAAAAGAAAATCTAGACTAACAATTTATTACACCACTTTCGCAGGTGACGCGATTGCACTGAGCATGTGCAACAAGCCGTTAAACCTCTAGGTTACCCTAGAGGAGGAGTGTTGTCTCCTGAGGGTTTTCAGCGGATTACACCCACAAAATCCATAAAGAAAGAAGACAAATGTTAGTATTTTTGAAAACGCATTTTGAATAAGAGACAAGTTTACGAACTATTTTTGCAAAAATATAAGTGATCCTAGGTCATAAGTCCACCTATGATCATTCTTTCTTAAACTAAGTCTCCATGCAAGATCTTGTCTTTAATTAAGGTAAGAGTTCAAAATTGGATTGAATATTTTATCTTTCATAAAACCTAGATAATATGCACACCGTGTAAGTGAAGATTTCTAGGATTTCAACTCCAACCATCAAGCCATTTATTTATATATATTCTTTTTTTTTTCTTTTTCTTCCCTTAGTTTTATTAGGCTTTCTAATCACCCATGTAGCGAGCCTATAACCGATGACTCCCAAACCAGATGGTCTTAGGGCACCAGATGAGGAAACATCCCTCGGGTTTAAGGACTCGAGTGAAAAAGGCCACAAAACTAAAGGGGATTATTCTTAATCACCGTTAGGCGTGAATAATCATGCTTCTTGAGGCACAATTACCCAGCTTAATAGGTGAGATCACTGTTAGGCGTGAGTCATCATGCTTCTTGAGGCACAATTTCCCAGCTTAATAGGTGATCTTTTATTTATATATTTTTTTTTCTTTTTTTTTCTTTTTTTTTATTTTATATATATGGCATTTTTGGTCTTTGTTTCCATCCCAAGAAATGTGTAAGTGTAAAGTGCATATTTATCTAAGGCAAAAAATTCAAGATAAAAATATCTCACCAATTTTACTTACTTAGCCTATAATTTAAAACAAGATCTATTACTTCAACTAGGTTTAAGATGTCATAATTAAGGCTTTCTTAATCTCTAAGATACATCTTAATTTTCTTAAAAATAGAGCAAAACTTTGTTTCTTATTTCAAAAAGTTTTTATTTTTATTTTTTTTATTTTTATTAAAAGAAAAATCTAAAAGAAAATAGAAAATCTATAAAGAAAGGTAAAATCTAAAAGAAAATAAAAACCTAAAAAGAAAATGAAAATCCTAAAAAATTGAAAATCCTATGATCCTATGTTAGTAAACCCTCCCCCACACTTATTTCATGCATTGTCCTCAATGCATTATGGTAAATGTATGCATGAAATAGGTAAGAGGTAGGAAAAATTATTTACAAGGAATATACAAATGTAACTCTCACCTGGGTTTTTGGTCGCTTCCCTCTGGCCCGTTTCCCATCGTTCCAATGTGTTCTCTTTCTTGAACTCCATTGGGAAACGGTCTGAATTATTCTTACCCTAGGTGATTCCAGTTTCAATTTGTTGTTATTTTCATTCATACTCTTTCCACCACATCGTTCACAAACAAAGTCCTTATCACCACTCTCACTCAGAATCTTATCACTTCCAGTGTTTAGAAATTTTAACTCCTCTCCATATAATTCTTCAAAACTCAAATCAACATCCGGAAGTGGACAATTAACTAATTTACCCCGAGTTGACTCATCTAAGCACATGATCTCATCAGCAAACAAGTCTTCAAATGATATATCAATTGGAGGTTCAAATACAGTCTCAGTTGGCTCATTGAAAGTGAAGATATCAACTTTCCCCTTTTTAAAGGGTACTCGGATAAAAGAATCACAAAATTGTGACTCATCTTTTGGATCTTCACCTTCCTCCTCACAATTGTTACTAATGAAATTAACCTCAAATGTTTGATCTTTTGTTTTGTGAGGCTGTGTGTGGAAGACATTGTGTTCATGTGTCATGTTACCAAAAGTCAACCTCATTGATCCATTCCGGCAATTAATGATTGCATTTGCAGTAGCCAGGAATGGTCGACCCAGAATGACAGGAATTTGTGCCCTTTGATTGGAATTTGACACTGGTTTTGTTTCAAGGACAACAAAGTCAACTGGATAAAAGAATTCTCCAACTTTGACCAGGACATCTTGAATTACCCCTTGGGTTTAGTAACAGAGCGGTCAGCCAATTGGATGGTCATTTGGGTCGGTAGGAGATCACCTAACCCCAATTGTTGGTACACAGAGAAAGGCAGGAGATTGATACTGGCCCCCAAATCAAGAAGTGCCCTATTTATTGTAGTCTGTCCTATGATGCATGAAATGGTGGGGCTCCCTGGGTCTTTGTACTTAACAGGAATTGGACCAGTGAGCAACTCATTGATGGATGATGCAAGGAAGACTTTTTTAGGGACTTGGGTCTTCCTCTTCTTGGTGCACATTTCCTTCAAAAATTTGGCATATGAAGGCACTTGTTGAATGGCATCAAGAAGAGGGACATTGATTTGGACCTTATTGAATGTTTCTTTTATTTTCTCCATGTGAGCATTTGACTTGTTATTTAGAAGCCTATTTGGATATGGTACTCTAGGCTTATAAGGTTGCTCATCTACCTTTTCTTTCCCTTTGGCTTGAAATGTGGATGGCTCTGCACTAGAGGATGGTTTGTCAAAAGTTGGTGACATTGGGACATGAGGAGTTTGCTTTGGTACTGGATGAGATTGTGGACTAGAAACCTTATTGTCAACTTGTTTACCAGATCTCAGGGTATGAATGGCATGACAGTGACTGGGTCCTGAATTTTCAACTTTGGAATTTAGCAATGGCTGGCTTAAGAACAGTCCTTTTGATTCTCAGCCAATTGCTTGATCTGGACCTTCATTTCATTCAACTCCTGTTGCTGGTTCTTTGTTAAGGTTTCTATCATTTGTTTCAACTCAGATATTTCAGAATTATTTTGGGGTGGATGTTGAGGATATGGAGATTGGAACTGTGATTGGTAATATGGTGGTGGGTCCTGATAAGACTGATATGACTGTGGTGGACTTTGAGATGGATGAACATACAGTGAATTCTGATCGAAACTGGATGGATGAAACTGAGCATTGTATGGATATGGAAGTGGTAGCATATGATGCTCAGGACCAGACTGACTCCATGAAAAATTTGGATGGTTCTGCCATCCTGAAATGTAAGTGTTGGAGTATGGATGATGATTGGGTCTGGTCAATACTGCATTCATTTTCTCCTGAAATGATTGTGGCTGATATAATGGACACTCCTCAACAACATGGCTAAGGTCATGACAGTTGGTGCAACCTGGTCTAATCAAAGGCAATAGGTTGACCTGGTTGACCACAGAATTCCCTTTTGACTCAAGCAGTTCTATCCTCTTTATTAATTGTGTGATCTTGGTTTCTGCAGCTAGAGAGGATTCTTTGGAGTGTGTACCAGTTCTGGAAGTGGTGGAAGTGGATTTGTCAGGACAAGACTCCCACTGAATGGTTTTTTCAGCTAGGGTTTCAAAGAGATCCCACCCCTGATGTTCATCTTTCTTCAAAAATTCCCCCTGGCACATGGATTCTAAAAGTGTTTTCGTTTGGTAATCTAATCCATCATAGATAATCTGGCATAGACGCCATTTCTCTATGCCGTGATGGGGACACAGGGCAAGAAGGTCTTTGAAACGCTCAAGATACTTCCAGAAAGGTTCATTTGTTTCCTGCTTGAATTGCATTATGTTTTTTCTCATGAGGGCTGTTTTGTGGATAGGATAGAATTTCTTAAGAAAGACTTTAACAAAATCCTCCCATAAAGATATGGAACTGACTGGAAGATTATAAAGCCATTTCTTAGCTAAATTCTTAAGTGCAAACGGTATGAACCGTAACCTAACAGCATCCTCAGACAGTTGGGAAATTCGCATCATTTGGCATACCTCTTCAAACTCACGAATAAAGAGGTACGCATCCTCAGACTCTAAACCATGGAAGTGGGGAAGTGTACTAATGAATTGTGGTTTCAGCTCAAAATTGTTTCCATTAGGCTCGGGGAGAAGAATGCATGAAGGAATGGAGGTGCGAATCGGATAAAATCGATCCTGAAGTGAGACGTTGTTGGTCATGATGTGAAGTGGATGTGTAAGTGCAAGTGTAGAATTAGGATCACAAAACCACTATCGTATATACAATCACAAACAACGTGCACCGATCACACCAGCGAAAAAGAAAAATAACAAACAACAAAAGAAAAAATCAATCCAAGCTTGTCTAGGGTTTTTGGTCCTAGGTGACTCCTAAATAGACTGTCCACAGGAGGTTTGGTGTGGACTCTGACTATAAGCAAATCAGCCAGGGAAGGGTAAAGTCGTTGGGAGGTTTTCCGTCCGGAGACGTTCCTTAATTAAGTAACCAACAACCTTCGGGCTTTCGGCCCTCAACCCCTTTCCTAGACACCGATTTTACAGAAGTCAATTTCCAACACTTTTCCCCTTAGGATAATCTCCTAAGTGAGTCCGGATGTCCCTAGGGCCAACGTCTATCAAATTTTATTTACAAGCTTAGGATTGTGAGTACGTGGGGAAAATGATTTCCGGGCTAAGGAAAGGGTAATGACCTCCCCCACCTTATGTTATTTACAGGAATTGCCCTTAGAATTAATTGTGCAAGTGTACGATGAAAGATAACTAGGATACACTCAAAGCATGAAAATCAAGCAAGAGTTTGTCCTAGTCTATATGCAATGCCAACACGTACCTTGTCCCACGCGCTCTTCAACAGTAAATTTAAAGTAATTGAAAGACACGTGCCTATAATGCAAGATGTCTAACAATTTTTATCAATTACAACCAACTTTTTACTGTTTTTTAATTAAGCAGGTCCAAGGTGAAAAATACAGGAAATGAAGTATATATGTGATAGGTAGTGAATAATGCATAATTGTCATCATATATACCATCGCATTTGCACATTTATTCATATTATAATGCACATTTATTAATATTTCTTTATTTAATATGTGCAGGCCTCAAATTATCAATTAAATAAAGAATAAAGCTTAAAGAGCCCAAAAGCCCAAGATCCAAGTCCATGTTTGAAGCCCAGGTGAAAAAGCGCAAATACGAAGTGTCAAAATGCAAATACAAGGGATTAAAATTGCAAATATCAGAAATTAGGGTTGGATAGACTTCTACCAAACCCTAAACACCTGCGGGATAAGGATAAAAGGCCAAGATGAAGATGAAATTCGTGGAGAGAGGATTTGAAGAAATCTGGATTAAGAGTAACTTGATCACCAAGTTATCTCGAAAATCCAGATTAAAAGGCCAGGATCAACCTTCCAGAAGCAGGCGCCCACATGGATGGACCAGGAGAGGCCACGCGCCAAAGCGCGTGGCCAGAAGCCACAAGATTGCCGCGGAGGCGCGGCAAAAGCCGCGCATCCGCGGCAATCTAGATGAGATAGGTTACGGAATTTGGTGGTCAGGTTTATCAGGGACTTCTCCACATTCTGCCTATAAATATCAGAGCATTCGCAACAGGGAGGGGGATCCAGAGAGGAACTAGGGTTTTTCTTTAGCTATTTCTAAATTTCTGCGAAAATTGTAATTTTTCTTTTCATGCTTTTTGTGGAGAAGAAGGAGACAATTGTGTAACCGGCAATTCATCGAAATAAAAGGTCACTCTTTTGTTCTCTGTTTAAATTCTGCACTTTATTTTATTTCTTTTGTCATATCTCTCTCGGTTTTAATCTTCGATCTATTCTTGTTTTCGTTTTTCTTTCTTGTGCAATCTTTCTTATTAAATAAAAAAAAAAATAAATAAATACTGAAAAGATAAAAATATGATGATGAAGAACTAATCCTCTAAGTGGTTTGCTGAATTCTTAAAGCAACCCTAGAGTAGTCGAGCTTTGATCGGATTGATGAACTTTTAGAAACCCTAGGTTTAAGGGATTTGCTTGAAAATTAAAATGAAGAGTAGTTTTCTAATCTGAAGTCACACCTTTTAATTTTCACATTTCATGCTTAAGGACTTTGACAACGTAATTTCAAGATACATCTTCTCTTACGTTGTGCATAGATGTTAGGATGAATACGTGTTTTATTTTTAGAAGTGACGCCAGTTAGATTCTACAACCTTTTTCTCTTGCTTGCCTATCTTCTAAAGTACCTAGGATGAACTACTTATCTTCCGATATGATGATCAATGGCCTTGACTTACAATAGGGTTGTGGTAGAAGATCAGCAAAACCACGTCTTTAATCCCATATTTTCATCACAAATCTAATCTCTCTCTTTTCTTACTTGAAGCATACGAGGAATCGGCCGAAAAGCTTGCATCGCATCCTTCCCTGAGGATCACGACCCGCTTGAGCCCTAGCTACAGCGGATTCGCATTGAGAAGAATTCTGAACTCTATTTTCATTATAACAAATTCTCAATCAAATTTTGGCGCCGTTGCCGGGGAAGGAACGGCACGATTTCTCGTTCTAATCATTCTTTCTCTTCTGTTGCAGGTACAGAGAACAGGAAGCAGAAACAGAATAGCAGAAGACACATATTGCTATCCAGTGCCTCTGCCCTCGAAGGCAGAGCACTTGGACCTACAAGTTTGCCGCAGAAACGCGGCAAAAGCCGCGCCTCCGCGGCACTTGTAGTGCACTACTTACAGATTTTTCTGCAGATTGCTCTGCAGTGCAAAAATTCTATTTCTGCTGTGTTATTTTATCTCTGTGATCACTCTGCATCTGTTAATAATTAACATTAACCTATTTGTTGGAAAAATAAAAAAAAAATATTTTTAGACTCTTGCATTTTAGGGCACGTGTCTATTTTAATTCTTTAATTCTGTTGAAGAGTGCTGGCGACAAGGTACGTTCTGCATAGCATATAGATTAGGAAGCACTCTTGTTTGTTTACCGCTTTCTTGAGTGATTACTTTTCTACCGCTTTACACGTACACTAATCCATTTTAAGGGCATAACCCATAACAAAGATAAGGTGGGGATTTCATCACCCTTCCTTGGCCCACAAATCATACCAGTCACACTCACAACCCTAACCCTAATTAAAACTTGACTAGACGTTGGCCCTAAGATAACTCGGACTCAATAGGAGATTGACCGAAGAAGGAAAGTTGTTCGAAATTAACCCTTGCCAAATCGGTGTCTAGCGAAGGGATTGAGGGCCGAAAGCCCGAAGAACGGTGGTTATTTAATTAAGGAACGTCTCTGACGGAAAACCTCCCACCGGTCTTGCCCTGAACTGGCCGATTAGCTCGTGGTTGACGTCGACAATAGACCTCCTAAGGACAGTCTAAAGTTAGGAGTCGTCTAGGTCAAGGATAACCCTAGAATAGGATTTTTGTTTGTTTTTCTTTTTCTTTTTGATTAATTGGGTGAACTTGTTTGCTGATTGTGCATGACCGCTTGGTCGAGAGACCCACTCACATCCAGGCTAACTAGAACTAGTTCACCACCCGAGCTCAAGCCCGACTCTCTCATGGCTCAACCGCCATCTCTCCAAGATAGGTTCTATCCCCTTAGAACCTCTATTCCTTCTTGCATCAAACTGAGTAATGAAGGTGTTGACCCATTTGAGCTTAAGCCACAATATATCAACACCCTTCCTAAGTTTCATGGACTTGAATCAGAGGATGCATACTTCTTCATAAGGGAATTTGAGGAAGTATGTTTAATGATAAATATGCCTAAGTTGGGAAAAGATGCCATTAAGCTTAGGTTTGTCCCCTTTGCTTTGAAAGATTTAGCAAAGAAATGGCTCTACAGTCTAGAGGTTGGTTCTATAGACACTTGGGACAGTTTCGTCAAGGCCTTCTTGAAGAAATTTTATCCCGTTCACAAGACTGCACTGATTAGGAAGAATATCCTACAGTTTAAGCAAACAGCCAATGAGCCTTTTTGGAAATACTTCGAGCGGTTTAAGGACCTCCTTGCCCAATGTCCCCATCATGGGGTAGAGAAATGGCGACTTTGCCAAGTCATATATGATGGATTAGATTATTCTACTAAGACATTGTTAGAATCCATGTGTCAAGGAGGATTTCTGGAAAAGAATGAAAATGAAGGATGGTCATTGTTTGAGGACTTAGCTGAAAAAGCCATCCAGTGGGACCCTACTCCTGAGAAATCTAGGACTAATGACCCCACTTCTTCAAAAGGAGGTATTCATTCCATTGAGGCCAACATAGCACAAGATGCTAAGTTAGCTGCTGTTATGCGTAGACTAGAAGCTCTTGAAACTAAGGAGCCAGTCTCTGTGAACCAAGTCAGCCCAACATCTTCGGCGGGCTGTACTTATTGTCAAGATAGGAACCATGTGTTCGAGGAATGTCCTGTCTTCATCGCGCATCAATGCTTGCCCGAACATACGAGTGCGGCCTTCACAAGGCCCGCCAACAATCTGCCCGCCAACAATCCATATTCGCCCACCTACAATCCCGGTTGGAGAAACCATCCCAATTTGTCATGGGGCCAAAGTAACAATGATCAAACTAGGCCCAAATTCTCCAACAATTTCCAAAATCCGCCCTATCAAAATCCTCCACCCTCTTTCCAATATTCACAAATGGAAACAAGGCTCTCCAATCTGGAAAGAAAGGTGGACACTATCGTTAAAAGCAATGACACGCTGGCTCAAGTCTTGACTAGGATAGAGATGCAAATGAATCAGCAAGAAAGGCAAAAGGGTACTCTACCTAGTCAACCATTCCCAAACCCTAGGAACTCTAGTCAAGCTCACTTGGCTGAAGAGAATCATATGAGTCAGTGCAATGCGATTCATACATTGCGGTCGGGAAAACAAGTTGATAACCAAGTATCAACACCATCAAGTTCTAAACAAGCATTCAGCTTGCCTGATCCCACTCCATCCCAACTTAATGCCAACAACACGAAAAAAGACAAGTCAGCCGAAGATATGCACAAGCCCATCGCACCCTACCCAAATAGGCTTAAAGATAAGCAATGTGCACAAATGGATAAGGTACGAGAGATTTTTAATCAAGTTAAGATCAATATACCTCTTCTTGATGCCATTCAACAAGTCCCTAAGTATGCCAAGTTTATTAAGGACATGTGCACAAAGAAGAGAAAGACTAATGTGCCCAAGAAGGTTTTTCTAGCCACTAACATTAGTGAGCTATTGTCTAACCAGATCCCTGTCAAGTATAAGGACCCTGGTTGCCCCACCATCTCTTGCACAATAGGTCAAACTGCAATTAAGCATGCACTTCTTGATTTGGGAGCAAGTATCAACTTACTCCCCTTCTCAGTTTACCAACAACTTGGGTTGGGCGAACTTAGTCCGACTAAGGTTACAATCCAATTGGCTGACCGATCCATAAAAATTCCCAAAGGAGAAATTACCGATGTGCTCGTCCAAGTTGGGGAGTTTATCTACCCAGTAGATTTTGTTGTTCTGGAGACCGAACCTGTATCCACTCTTCGGTCTCAAACTCCCGTTATCCTAGGGCGTCCGTTCCTTGCAACTGCAAATGCGATCATAAATTGTAGGAATGGATCCATGAGGTTGACTTTTGGAAACATGACTAAAGAGGTCAATGTCTTCAACCTGGAAAACCAATCTCGTAAGAATAAAGACCAAACATTTGAGGTGAACTTCATCGAGAACATTTGTGAAAAAGAAAGTGAAAATGAGTCTCTATTTCTTGACAAGTTATTTGAGGATAAGTGCGATTTGAGTGATAAGATGACACATGTTGAGGATTATAATTTTAAAGTTCCATTTAAAAAACGAAGATTTGATCTAAGTATCTTCAAAGAGCCAAGCACTGAAATATCGCATGAGAATATAGTTCAAGAAACTCCGATTGACTTAACTTTCGAAAGTCTCTTTGAAGAAGAACTCCTATGTTTAGATACACCGATTAAGGAGATGTTGGTTAATTATTCACTTCCAGGAAAAAGTGTTGATTTAAGTTTTGAGGAGATGTACGGAACTGAGCTAGAATTTCTCGGCAAGGAAGTTCCAACTGAAAGGTGTGATGAATTTTTGAATAATGGAGGTGGACATATGATGAGGAAGAGCCTAAAGAAGATGAAACTGGGGGGAGAGAATTTTAAAACAAAAATGTTGGTCTCCCCATTGTGCCTTATAAAGAGAACCCATTGGAATGATGGGAAACGAGCTAGAGGGATGAATCCTAAGCAGCTCTAGGTGAGAGTGATACATGTGTTGTACATATTATGGTATACTATTATTCTTTGCCTCTCTTTACATTTTTCTTCATGCATTCATGCATTTCATACATTGAGGACAATGCATGAGATAAGTGTGGGGGAGGGTTTACTAACATAGAAAATATAAAAAAAAAAAAAAAAAGAAAAAAAATTTTTTTTTTCTCTTTATTTGTTCTAACATTTTTAAAAAAAAAATAAAACACAAAAAATAAAAAAAAAAGAAAAAATTGCTAATAAATATTAAAAAAAAAAAAAAATGTTATAAAAAGGAAATATTTTGACTTATTTTTTGAAAGAATTCTAAGTTAGTTTTAAGGATTAGGAAAATCATGATTAGGATTTCTAAAAACTTGGTCAAAATAAATAAATTGTTTAAATTTTAGGTATAGGAGGAGAAATTGAATAAATAATTAGTCTTGATTTTTACCTTAATGAATATTGCATACCTAATGCATATCTAGGATTCTAAGACAAAGACCCTTGTGCCTCATATATAAAAAAAAAAAGAAAAAAATCACTAATAAAGCTGGATACATGTGCCTCAAGAAGCATAAGTATTCACGCCTAAAGGTGAATGAAAAAATAAAAATAAAAAAAATAATACCTTAGTTTTGTGGCCTAGTTCACTTGAATTTGAGTCCGCGGGGTGTTTTCTCACCTGGTGCCCTAAGACCGACCAGTTTGGGAGTCACCGACTTTAAGTTCGCTACATGGGTGGATTAGAAAGTCCGAGGGAACTAAGGAAAAATTACTTATATGTACTAACACATCTAATAATCAATTAGTTAGGTATTAGGGCCTCAAGAAGCCTTGATACTTATACGAAAGAAAATTAGATGAGTTATACATGCCAAAAAAAAAATATATTAACACATCTAATAATTAGGTATTAGGGCCTCAAGAAGCCTTGATACTTATACGAAAGAAAATTAGATGATGTTATAAAAATAATAAAGAGGCATGAGAGTCCAAGTTAAGGAGTTCCTAGTAGAAACAAAAGGATGCATATGATTTTCGGTAACGAAAAAGACTATATTAGAATTCAATTTTAATTCTTACCTAAAATGGACAACAATTGACTTTATTAAGACTAGGTTTGAGGAATGAATAAAAATGAGGATCCTAAAAACTTATAGACTACTTAGTCTCTTCAAATATAATTCAAATACCTCCTTTTTATGGATTTTGTGGGTGTAATCCGCTGAAAACCCTCACGAGACAACACTCGTCCTCTAGGGTAACCTAGGGGTTTAACGGCTTGTTGCACATGCTAAGTGCAACCGTGATTCCTACGAAAGTGAGTTAGCTAGATTAGATTTTTCTCTTTCTTTTTGATTTTTACTCGAGGACGAGCAAAAAGATAAGTGTGGGGGTGTGATAGGTAGTGAATAATGCATAATTGTCATCATATATACCATCGCATTTGCACATTTATTCATATTATAATGCACATTTATTAATATTTCTTTATTTAATATGTGCAGGCCTCAAATTATCAATTAAATAAAGAATAAAGCTTAAAGAGCCCAAAAGCCCAAGATCCAAGTCCATGTTTGAAGCCCAGGTGAAAAAGCGCAAATACGAAGTGTCAAAATGCAAATACAAGGGATTAAAATTGCAAATATCAGAAATTAGGGTTGGATAGACTTCTACCAAACCCTAAACACCTGCGGGATAAGGATAAAAGGCCAAGATGAAGATGAAATTCGTGGAGAGAGGATTTGAAGAAATCTGGATTAAGAGTAACTTGATCACCAAGTTATCTCGAAAATCCAGATTAAAAGGCCAGGATCAACCTTCCAGAAGCAGGCGCCCACATGGATGGACCAGGAGAGGCCACGCGCCAAAGCGCGTGGCCAGAAGCCACAAGATTGCCGCGGAGGCGCGGCAAAAGCCGCGCATCCGCGGCAATCTAGATGAGATAGGTTACGGAATTTGGTGGTCAGGTTTATCAGGGACTTCTCCACATTCTGCCTATAAATATCAGAGCATTCGCAACAGGGAGGGGGATCCAGAGAGGAACTAGGGTTTTTCTTTAGCTATTTCTAAATTTCTGCGAAAATTGTAATTTTTCTTTTCATGCTTTTTGTGGAGAAGAAGGAGACAATTGTGTAACCGGCAATTCATCGAAATAAAAGGTCACTCTTTTGTTCTCTGTTTAAATTCTGCACTTTATTTTATTTCTTTTGTCATATCTCTCTCGGTTTTAATCTTCGATCTATTCTTGTTTTCGTTTTTCTTTCTTGTGCAATCTTTCTTATTAAATAAAAAAAAAAAATAAATAAATACTGAAAAGATAAAAATATGATGATGAAGAACTAATCCTCTAAGTGGTTTGCTGAATTCTTAAAGCAACCCTAGAGTAGTCGAGCTTTGATCGGATTGATGAACTTTTAGAAACCCTAGGTTTAAGGGATTTGCTTGAAAATTAAAATGAAGAGTAGTTTTCTAATCTGAAGTCACACCTTTTAATTTTCACATTTCATGCTTAAGGACTTTGACAACGTAATTTCAAGATACATCTTCTCTTACGTTGTGCATAGATGTTAGGATGAATACGTGTTTTATTTTTAGAAGTGACGCCAGTTAGATTCTACAACCTTTTTCTCTTGCTTGCCTATCTTCTAAAGTACCTAGGATGAACTACTTATCTTCCGATATGATGATCAATGGCCTTGACTTACAATAGGGTTGTGGTAGAAGATCAGCAAAACCACGTCTTTAATCCCATATTTTCATCACAAATCTAATCTCTCTCTTTTCTTACTTGAAGCATACGAGGAATCGGCCGAAAAGCTTGCATCGCATCCTTCCCTGAGGATCACGACCCGCTTGAGCCCTAGCTACAGCGGATTCGCATTGAGAAGAATTCTGAACTCTATTTTCATTATAACAAATTCTCAATCAATATGCAGATGTAACTTGCAAAGCAGAAGCCCCTGCAAAAAGTTTGTAAGTAGTGAACTCTAAAGTGCCGCGTTCCCACGGCAATTCTTGTGGATCCGCGGCACAATAGAGGGATCCTGGGCTCTGCTTTCTTGAGCAGAGGCCCAGGTCCACTTATATGTTTCTGCTGTAGATATTTTCCTGTTTTCTTCTCCTGTCACCTGCAACAGAGAAGAAGAATCGTTTAGTTTCTCACTTTTAAAAAATACCGTCGCTCTCCCCGGCAACGGCGCCAAAAATTGATAGAAGGAAAGGGTAGTGTAGTGTGAAGTATAGCACAAGTATTATGTAAAAGAGAAAGGTTTAGAATCAACCTTGGTGCTTGTTTACTCCACAAATGTATGTAAGATGTTCAATATACCCTTTCTTATCTCCGCTATAGCATAGGGCTATACCGAGTCGGATCTCAGGGAGAGCTAGCGATAGAAGCTTTCACGATACTAGTGAGAAGAGGAAACGAGAATTCTTCTATGTTTCAAAAGAATAAAGAATCAAAAGAAAAACAAATCAAAGAATTGGTGGCTATGTTCATGGTGGAAATCGGGAGAAATCAAGATTGAGATGGATTTGAACTAACAACTAAAAAGAAAGTAAAATCAAGAAAACTTTGAATGAAAGAAATCCATGACTAGCTAACCTTAACTACCTTGCTAAACTAACTAAACTCCGTGATAGTGATGCGTGCCTCATGTTGATTCATCGGCATGGATGTGTCTTGCTTGTGGTCTAATTACCTTCTCACATGGATGATGGGGAAACATTCTTGGACTTGTCTTATAGCCTCCATAGATGGTCATAGGCCTACAAATAGACTTTCACTAATGGAATCAAAAGAGCTACACTCAAGTGATGCAAATGAAGAACATACAACTTTCACTAATGGAAGTAGTGAAGTTATACATCAAATAGCATATTGGTGCTTCCATCTCCATGTTCCATCAAGGCACTAGTTCAAAGACTAGGCTCTACATGAGGCACACATGAATCATATGGAGAATTACAACAAGATTCTTGCCAAGAAATGAAACAAAACCCATCGGAGAAGAGAAGATCATACAAATTGCAAGATGAAGTAAAGCAATCACCCATGAGTTAGGAGTTAGCAAGAGTAGTGGTTAGCTAGTACATGGAAAAGGAATTAGCTACTACAAGCCATTACAAAAAGAAAACAAAGCATGAATAAATTGCTAGAAATTAACAAAGCAAGTAAAGTGAAAGAAAACAAAGTAGAATCAAGCTCAAGTAGAGGATGGAGAATGGATCAATCCTTGTTGCTTCAAGTGTCACTCTTGATTACACAAGCTCTCTCTCTCACAATCACTCTCTTTTACAATGAAATCTAGGGAGGAAGAAGATCATAGAGAGCTAAAAACCCTAAACAAAAACTATCAAAATACAAAACTATGAACTAAACTCTCTCTCTTCTCTGATCAGTTTTTGTACGCAGGTCTTCATGGGGTATTTATAGGAGAACTGAGAAGCTTCCAGAGAGAGGTTTGTTGCCACAAAATCCGGGACCAAATCTCCATGCAACTGCCGCGCCCATGCCGCGCCCCGCGGCTTGATCCTGGCCGTTGATGGAGATTTTTCTGTTGGAGATTGGTTACAAGGTGGTTGGCCACGTGGCATACTTGGATTCTGAGTTTGTTGCGCGGATCTCTCTAGATCTGGATTTGATTTGGCTTTATCTTTAATCTTTTAATTAATCACCTTAATTAGTGGTAATTAAGTGATTATTTGAATATCTCTCCATTAATTGTGTACCTGCAAATAAGTAGAGAAGAGGAGTAAAAATCACATATTTATTTGTAATATGCATGGGAGTTATGATGTAAAATATGCAATATTGGATACTAATCAGGGAGCTATAGGGGGTGTCGTCAGATGCTCGTCTTCCTCCGCGCAGCTCTCGTCCCCTTCCGGTCATATTGACGGATGCAGAGGGTGGATCTCGCGAGACGCTCCTTTTATGATGTTTCACCGGGGCCTGTACCGATAGTCGATCAAAAACTGATCGTCGTCCTGGAGGGGTGCCAGAGATTGGTCTCAGCCGGCAGTGGACTGAGTGGACTGTCACCAGCTGACATCCCACTTATTGACAACAGGAGGAAGAGATTTGTTTATTTGTCAAACAATCCAGCGCAGAGGCTCTTTTAGATCGCGCATAGGACGATGTCCTGCTCCTTTTACCCCCGCAGAAGGGATTAACACGGAATAGTGCTTCAGTTCTAACTTTGCCACAAAGCGGGAGCTTAGCGCTTGACGAACCGGAGAGCGGAGCACGCTGTGGTGCTTTGCCCGCTATGTTGCTGCGAAGGGGATGAACCCGGTGAGTACGCTGAGGTACAGTAGCTTCGCTCGTATGAACGAGGCTGGCACAATGCGTTGCTGCTCTTGAATTGGGCAACGGTATGATTGCCGTCGTGACTTCATGGTTGGTAGCATTGTTGGAGCAGAGAGGCCTCTTGCCTTTTTCTTCGCGAGAGAGACGTGGTTTTGGCATAACTACGCCTGAGGCTTTGCCCAGAGACTTCTGTTTAGGCCTCCACATCTGCTTTGGCAGAGGATACGTAGGTTCGCATGAAACCTGATCAGCGACACGCAAGGCTGAAGGGTGTTGGCAGAATTCTGCTTCTGGTTTCTGTTCCAAAACCTTAGTCGTGGAGACCTTCCTATGCTTCCGTGCTCGAAGCATTGGGCCACCCCCAGAGAGAACTTCTTCAAATCTTCCTTGGCCGAACTGGACAACCAAGTTCTCGAAAGTGAAGGACTTGGACTGCGGGCGTGCTTCCCTGTTGCGCCAAATAACCGCAGTAGGTTCGCAGAGAACCTTTTCTGTCTCCGCAGAGACTTTCTTTGAAGATTTAGCCAGAGGGGCTCTGGCTGCACCGGCTTTTCTGATTTCAGAGTTAGACCCGAAGGTCTGTTCGTCGCATTGCGACACTTGATTCTCGGCAGTGGAGAATTTCTTCCCCAGCGGAGTCGCCATCTTGTTTTCCATTGATTTGTGATCGGGGCGGAACTAGCACTCAAAAGTGTGTATTATGTAAAATCAATGAAAAGCTCGAATGTGCTAATGTACCCACGATACTTCCGTTATAGCATTGGCTTAATGGGTCGTATCCACAGGGAAGGGAGGCGATAGAAGCATTGACAGTTTCTATTCACGTTATTTGTTAACAATTCTTCTTTGTTAAAGAATGAAAAGAAAGTGAAAAGAAAAGGAAAAGGAAATCCAGAATGTGGTAGGTGAGGAGAGCGATGAAAACGGCGATGTAAAAACTAAAAAGAAGAGTGATTTGGAAAACAAAATAGAAAAGAAAATGGAACAAGGATGAACTAAGAAGATGGAGAAAACATCGATAGAAGAGTGAGAAAAGAAGCTTGAAAAGAATTTCTAAAACAAGAGAAAAGAAAACTCATGGCAACTAACTACTAAATACTCCACTAACCATGCTAACCTCTTCATGATAGTTGCCTCACATTTTGATCCTCGGCCATCATTAATCCTTGGCTTCAAGAGACGATACAAAGCATGGCACGGAGATGGTTCATCACATTCAAACAAGCATCAAGATCAAGCTAACACAAGCATCACTCATTACACTACTAAAAAGAAAGCATGAAAATAAAAGAGAGTTAGCTTGCTTAGCAAGTTAGCAAGTTAGCAAGTTAGATGTTAGAACCCATCATCATTGGCCATCAATGGCTCTTGCAAGAACAAGGCCTTAATAGAGGCTACCCGATTCATGTGGATTATCAAGTAATTGGTTAGATGGTTAGTGGTTAGTAGTTAGATTGCCATGAGAATAAAAGTTAGCAAGAAATCATGTAGAAGATGAAGGAGATTACAATGGAAGAGAAAGGAGGCACCTTTACATAGACTGTCACATCTATTACATCAATCTCTCTCAATCTCTCTCTATGAATCACTCAGCCCTACTACAATGATCTAAAAAGAAAAAAAATACAAGAAATGAAGAACACTCACCTACACTACTCTTAAAATCTACACCTACTCCTAAAAACGAAGATTGCCTCCGTTCTGGCTCTCTTCAGGGCTTTTATAGGCGAAAGATGCTTCTAGAAGACGAGACGGGGCCACGCGTCAAAAATCGACGCGTGGCTCCGTACTATTGCCGCAGATCCGTGGCTTTTGCCGTGGATCCGCGGCAATACCAGGGAGAGAACTCCCTGGTTTTGGTCCGTGGGTCCGTATGGCTTCGAGACGCTTCCTGGTATATTCCTTTTCGGGTAATTTCGTCCGCAGATCTGTCTGATGTGCGCAAGAGGCTAGGTTCAATGTATCTTCTAGATAATCCCTTACTTGGCCTCCAAGTAATGCGGATTTAATTACCCTTAATTGGGTTTAATTAAGCTCTTATTCCATTTTTACCCTTGAACTTTGGATCTACCTACAATAAAGACCAAAACACGGTTTAGACCGACAATTTATTCATAAATCTGTGAGAGAATGCGATATAATAATGCAGAAATTATAGACTAATCACACCCCCACACTTATTCTTTTGCTCGTCCCGAGCAAAACAAGAAAAGAAAACTATACTACAAATGTTATTACACCACTTTCGTAGGTGACGCGATTGCACTGAGGGTGTGTAACAAGCCGTTAAACCTCTAGATTACCCTAGAGGAGGAGTGTTGTCTCCTAAGGGTTTTCAGCGGATTGCACCCACAAAATCCATAAAGAAAGAAGACAAATGTTAGTATTTTGAAAACACATTTTGAAACAGAGACATGTTTTCGAACTACTTTTGCAAAAATATAAGTGATCTAAGGTCATAAGTCCACCAAAAATCATTCTTCCTTAAACTTAGTCTCTATGCAAGATCTTGTCTTCAATTAAGATAAGAATTCAAATTGGATTGAATATTTTATCTCTCATAAAACCTAGATAATATGCACATTGTGATAGTGAAGATTTCTGGGATTTCAACTTTAACTATCAAGCCATTTATTCATATATATATTATTTATTTATTTATTTATTTATTTATTTTTCTTCTTCCCTTAGTTTTCTTAGGCTTTCTAGTTCACTCATGTAATGAGCATATAACCGATGACTCCCAGACCGGACGGTTTTAGGGCACCAGATGAGAAAACATCCCTCGGGTTTAAGGACTCGAGTAAACAAGGCCACAAAACTAAGGGGGATTATTTGATTCTTTTGACCACCGTTAGGCGTGAATAATCATGCTTCTTGAGCATAATTATCCAGCTTAATAAGTGATGTTTTTTTCACATATATTTTTTTCTTTTTATTTGCTTTTTTGTTTTATGGCATTTTAGGTCTTTGTTTCCATCCCAAAAATGTGTAAGTGTGAAGTGTATATTATCTAAGGCAAAATATTCAAGATAAAATTATCTCCCCAATTTATCTTACTTAGCCTATAATTTTAAATAAGATCCATTATTTCGACTAGGTTTAAGATGTCATAATAAGGCTTTCTTAATTTCTAAGATCATCTTAATTTTCTTAAAAATAGACCAAAACTTTGTCTCTTATTTCAAAAAATTTTTAAAGAAAGAGAAAAATTCCTATACAAAAGGGAAGATTTCTAAAAGTTTTCTAAAAGAAGTGTAAAAGAAAGAAAATCTAAAAACTCTATGTTAGTAAACCCTCCCCCACACTTATCTCATGCATTGTCCTCATGCATCGTGATGTATGTATGCATGAAACAAATAGAGAGGGAAGGAAAAATCACCTCAAGGTGGTGGTTCCGGTGGCGGTCTGATTGGTCCACGAAATGCGACCCAATCATTCTTGCGTGGAGTCCTGAGGAACCCACCAGAGACCTCCATGATACAACCCACTAAAAGATGTATGTATTTATGATTTTTATTAAAAATTTTACCCCATCAAATTTCCAAATTTTCAAAATAATTTCGAGTGAAATATCAAGATCCTTGTCCCAGAATGGAATGATTGATTTGGACTCAGGAAATATAGGAACTAATATCGACTCAGAAAAATGACTCAAGTCAAGTAAAGGTTCGGGAGTCGAGATCGGTTCAGGAAGTGGGTCCAAATCAAGAAAATGAAGCTCAAGTCCACAATCATTTCCCCATGATGGAATGTGACTATCTATGATTGGTGATTCAAGTTCAGGAATGACAGGTATGGGAATCAAAACTGACTCTAAAATGTTGCTCAAATTGGGTAATAAAACAGGAGTCAATAATGATTCAGGAATTTGAACAGAATCACAAATTTGAGGATAAAAGTCACATTCCTCATTGATTTCAATTCCACAAAAATGAGAACTTGCCAATTTATCAATGAGACTTTCAAAAGTATGGAATTGGTCAAGTTCAATATGATCATCATAAGAGATTGGTGATTCAATTTCACAATGGATTGGTACAAGATTCAATACTGACTCAGGAAAGGATTGAAATCAGGTGAAGATACCGGAGTCATAATTGAATCAGGAAGTAGAATTGAATCACTAATTTGAGGTTCATGATCATATTCATGCTCAAGTTCAATTTCAGGAAATGGATAAGTTGCCAAAATGTCAATGGATCTTTAACATTTAAAGTTTGGACAAGTTCAGATGGGTGTGCTGAAATTGAATCATGATTTCCAAAATGACAAGACTCATGGGTCAGATCAATAGAGTTTGGCATAGCTGATTTGGTCAAAGGTTGATAAGAGAGAGTTTCCTTATTCCTATAAATGTTAACCAATTGACTCAATTGTGCTTCCACCCTATTGACAGACTCAGCAGATGATTTTTGATATTGTAACATAGACTCCTGCAAGATTTCTATACTCTTTTCTAGACTTGATGTATCTCCAAGTGGTTGCTCTAGAATGGGAGTATAAGAATCTTGATTTGAAAATTTTGTGAAGAATGTGAGTCAAAAATGTGTTGAGATTGAAACTTGGACTCACACAAGAATTCTTTACTTGTTTCCAGGACAGATGGTTGTTCATTATGAGGAGATGGAACTGAGTAAGACTCTTGAATATGTTTTAGAGAGGCCAATGTTTTCTGAAGTTGTTGCTCGGCCTCTTGTAGATTGGCTTCTACTCTCTTTTCGAACTCAGATATTTCTTCAATGGGAGGTTCAGAAAAAGGAGTACAGGAAGCGAAATTGGGGAATGAATATTGTGGACAAGGTGAATATGGTGGACAAGGAGGTTGAAAATTTGACTCGGGGGACGTGAATCCCCATTAACTCTGTGACGAGTTGAAATTATTTTGGAAATTATAGTCATAAGAATGTGGGTATGGGTTGTATTGATTCGGATAAGGCCAACCCGGTGTATTTGGTTGGTGCATATTGTAAAACGCCGGGTTGAAATTATCCGAATAGAATGGGTCGATGTGAAATATGGATTCATATTCGGATTGAAAGAATTGTTATTATTGAATGCCATTTCACAAACAATCACAAACAAAAAAGGAAAAATCAAACAACAAACAAAAAGAAAAGAAAAATCAAAACCAAGCCAATAGGAGGGTTGACCTAAACCTAGATGTCCCTAGAGGCCACGTCTATCAAATTTTATTAGGGCTTGGTTGTGTGAGTGGGGAGATGATTTTTGGGCTAAGGAAGAGTAAGTCAATCCCCACCTTATCTTGTTTGGAGTTTGCCCTTAAGTTCAATTCGTGCAAGTGTGCAATATAGACAAGAATATAACACAAAGCGATAAATCACCCACGTGTTTGTCCTATGCTATATGCAATGCCATATGTACATCTCCATCCAGATCACAACAACAGAACAAAATACAGTATATTGGAATTGAATTGACACGTGCCTAAATGCAAATGTCTAAACCGTTTTAAAAGCGTCAAAATACCGTATTTTAGTTCTTTTATTTATTATGGTGTGTAGGCAATCAAAGCAAGAAAGATAGCAGCACAAATCCACTAGCTATTACAATTCACACATCCCAAAACAACAAAATTTACAATGTTCACAAAATTGCCGCGGTTTCGCGGCAAATGTCGCGGTTCTGCGGCTTGTCTTTAGAATCTGGGGCCCTGCTTTCAAGAGCAGGGAGATGCAAAGTTAGGGTCTATTCTGCAATGTTAAGCACCTGTAAATATTGCCCTGCACACCAAAACAGAGAAGACAATGTTAACAAAAACGTGAAATCAAAACCATTCCCGTCCCCGGCAACGGCGCCAAAAATTTTGATCGGGGCGGAACTAGCACTCAAAAGTGTGTATTATGTAAAATCAATGAAAAGCTCGAATGTGCTAATGTACCCTCGATACTTCCGTTATAGCATTGGCTTAACGGGTCGTATCCACATGGAAGGGAGGCGATAGAAGCATTGACAGTTTCTATTCACGTTATTTGTTAACAATTCTTCTTTGTTAAAAGAATGAAAAAGAAAGTGAAAAGAAAAGGAAAAGAAAATCCAGAATGTGGTAGGTGAGGAGAGCGATGAAAATGGCGATGTAAAAACCAAAAAGAAGAGTGATTTGGAAAACAAAATAGAAAAGAAAATGGAACAAGGATGAACTGAGAAGATGGAGAAAACATCGATAGAAGAGTGAGAAAAGAAGCTTGAAAAGAATTTCTAAAACAAGAGAAAAGAAAACTCATGGTAACTAACTACTAAATACTCCACTAACCATGCTAACCTCTTCATGATAGTTGCCTCACATTTTGATCCTCGGCCATCATTAATCCTTGGCTTCAAGAGACGATACAAAGCATGGCACGGAGATGGTTCATCACATTCAAACAAGCATCAAGATCAAGCTAACACAAGCATCACTCATTACACTACTAAAAAGAAAGCATGAAAATAAAAGAGAGTTAGCTTGGTTAGCAAGTTAGCAAGTTAGCAAGTTAGATGTTAGAACCCATCATCATTGACCATCAATGGCTCTTGCAAGAACAAGGCCTTAATAGAGGCTACCTGATTCATGTGGATTATCAAGTAATTGGTTAGATGGTTAGTGGTTAGTAGTTAGATTGCCTTGAGAATAAAAGTTAGCAAGAAATCACGTAGAAGATGAAGGAGATTACAATGGAAGAGAAAGGAGGCACCTTTACATAGACTGTCACTATCTATTACATCAATCTCTCTCAATCTCTCTCTCTATGAATCACTCAGCCCTACTACAATGATCTAAAAAGAAAAGAAAATACAAGAAATGAAGAACACTCACCTACACTACTCCTAAAATCTGCACCTACTCCTAAAAACGAAGACTGCCTCCGTTCTGGCTCTCTGCAGGGGCTTTTATAGATGAAAGATGCTTCCAGAAGACGAGACGGGGCCACGCGTCAAAATTGACGCGTGGCTCCGTACTATTGCCGCGGATCCGCGGCAATACCAGGGAGAGAACTCCCTGGTTTTGGTCCGTGGGTCCGTATGGCTTCGAGACGCTTCCTGGTATATTCCTTTTCGGGTAATTTCGTCCGCAGATCCGTCTGATGATGTGCGCAAGAGGCTAAGTTCAATGTATCTTCTAGATAATCCCTTACTTGGCCTCCAAGTAATGCGGATTTAATTACCTTAATTGGGTTTAATTAAGCTCTTATTCCATTTTTTGCCCTTGAACTTTGGATCTACCTGCAATAAAGACCAAAACACGGTTTAGACCGACAATTATTCATAAATCTGTGAGAGAATGCGATATAATAATGCAGAAATTGTAGACTAATCAATTTGCAAAGAAAAAACTTACAATAAAAAGAGTTGAGGAGCTAAATTACAAGTATTCTTAAAAAACTTACAAGTAGATCTCCTCAGAGATTCTGGAGAAGTGTGCCGATAGGAGCTGGTCAGGCGCGACCACTTTGTCCCTTTGACGATGCGAGCGATGAGATTCCCTTCTCGCCTGGTTCGGGGAATCAGAGAACAAAAGGTTGGTAGAGAACCTTTTGCTACTTCTCAAAACCTGCCTTCAATTAGGAATTCCTTCTCGCCTGGTTCCGGAGATTCCTTGAGAAGAAGGTATTAGGGTATCAGCACCCTGAATAGAGAAGCAATTCTCTAAAAGTCTCTGAATTCAAGAGTGCACGGTGCGTCGTGAAGAAGCCTCTGCTTGTGGAGTCCTCTCTCTTGCGTATCGTCTCAGAAAGCTCTTCGAAGAAGTCCTCCCTCCTTCTGCCCCTGGCGGACTATTTATAGGGAGAGTAAGGGTATAACCGTCCCTTGAAAATAAGGAAACAGATTGAATCATATTTGTTTAAATCTGGAAAGTAGCCTTGCTGCAAGGCTAGGAGCAGCTTCTGTGAAGCTAGAAATGGCAGCAGTCGGTTGATCCTCTTGATCTGTTTTGATCCTTTCCATATCGTTGGAGGATTTTCCTTGATCTTCTTACTCGTTTTAGAAGAGTCAAGAGATTGTGGCAATCAACTGCCAAATTTGATCTCAGATTTGATCTTGATTGGATTTGATCTTGATCCTGATTAGATTTGATCTAATCTGGAGATTTGATTGGTCAAAGGTTGACCATAGCAGACCGGCAGCGGCGATGCCCGCTTTAAACTCACAACAGAGCTGGAAGCAGTATCTGGCGAAGTCAGAAGAAAGCTCTTCAGCGGAGCTAGATGTCGTCTGTTGCGAAGCTACCGTATACCCTTTCTGCGCAGTTGCATGTGGTTTCAGGCGAAGTTAACTCTCTCTGCGGAGTTGCGCTCTAGCAGTTCAGGCGAAGCTATAAGTTAGCTCCCTGGCGGAGCTTTGAATGGCTTCAAGGCGAAGTTGGATGATCTTAGCCTCTCAGGCGAGGCTATCCTTTTGGGCTCATGTAATGCTAAGTGCTAGCATCTTAGACCTGCTGAGGTCTGTTCAGAAACAATCCGGGTTCATTGTCTGCTTGCTGGATCAGTGGAGTCCAAGTTGCTTCCTTGTCCCTCGGAGATGGGTGAAAACTGGTCTTCAGCTCGTCTGTCCTTGTCTTTTGTAAATGTCAACAAGTTTAGACATTGTTCGGACCAATAAGAATCTTGTCTTTTTTAAGTGTCAACAACACAAACCAATTTTCCTCACAAAACAAGATCCTATAAATATGATAGATATGATAGCTCAAGTGTGAGAAAATAAAGAGTTTGAAAAACAAATCACAAAGAAAAAACTCTGGGAAAACTCTAGATAGAAATATAGTGAAGATCAAAACCAATTCCCAAAAACTCTCTTTTTCTTTGATTTTTTCAACCCTTGAAAACAAATAAAGATAGATCTTTTTGCACAAAAACTCTTTTAAAAACTTACTGTTAAACACTTGTAAATGTGAGAAAAAATTTCTCTCTAAAAACTTGTTGAAAACAATTCAAAAGAAGGCATATATAGCCTCTCAAAAATCTGCCCGTTCGCAGTCTGGAAAGGTCAGAAAATGACCTTCTAGTCGACCCACCGGTCGACCGACGCAACTGTCATATTTATGACCGTTGTGCCTCTGGTCGACCGCCCAGTCGACTGGCCACAGCCAACGGTCGACCGCCTGGTCGTCCGGCTCCCACCCGAGAGTGGGGTGCTTTTAGTCGGTAAACCGGCCGAGTTGGCTGGCCAAGTGCACGTCCTCGTGCACATCGGTCGACCGTGCCGGTCGACCGACCACTCGTCTAGTCGACCGTCCGGTCGACAGACCACTTGTCCGGTCGACAGACCACTGGTCCGGTCGACCGTCTGGTCGACCGCCAGTATGGTCTGGCTAGAATTTTGCGTATTGAAAACTTGTCTTTTTAATTTCAATAAATCCCATAAATTACATAAATTCAACAAATTAAGTTCTTTTAAGATCTTTGAAATACAAAATATGTGTGACTAAAATTCAATATATATTACAAACTATTTGAACCATTTTTGTGATATTGAAATTTGCCTTAAACAAGAAATCTGTATTTTCCAAAACTTAAATTTTGAAATTGAGAATCGTTTTCTCCAAAACTCATATAAACACAAAAAAATGATATTGAAACAAATTTGAAGTATATTGTATGCGGATAGAATCCAATATACATATAAGATATATATCTTTGTTTTTGATATGCAAACCGAACCAGTTAAACAAAAAAACAAACTTTAAACTTGTGTGTGTATGTGAACTGGAGCATATCAACACTATCTAATCTTTACACAAAATCTAAACTACTAAACTAAACAAACCGAGGTCTTTTTGTAGAACTTCGTCTCCAAATTGACTCGATCCAAACACGATCCAACGAGCTTGACTCCAACTGAGTGATAAGCGATCTTGACGCGCGAGCTCTTGAATCTACATGTGAAAGCTCTAAAACTCTTTTATTGGAGTTAAACACTTACTAATATCTTGGTCAATCACTGAAACTATTTAAACACAAGATTATTAGTAAATTATAACTATATCAGTTAATCTCATCAAAACTAGAGTGATGGGCCTCTGGGCCAACAGTAACAATATTAGAAAAACACTCGCCCAAGAGAAACTGTACTTGCCTAACCAACGATCGGTCGCGGTGGTCAACTCCGGAGCTCCGGTGGAGCTAC